>OY757252.1:12129657-12360723 GCA_963584085.1 Pyrausta aurata | reverse complement strand
TCTTTGTTTATTAATTAGAAAGCACGCAAAACAATTCGTGACGCGACTAAGATGTAGACAGTATTAAATAATTATTTGTAATAGGTATCTTAATCTGTTGTCTGTTAGAAACAAAATGAAAGGTCATCTTAACAATTCCAACGTTAAGTCGGGGCAGACTGTTCCCTATTGTACGCGGGCTTAGCTAGCAGTCTTGACCCGTTAGTTAGGCCCCATTGAGCTACACACAAGAGCATAACCTTAGGACTTCTCTAATTTAAGTATTAAAAAGAGGGAATTAACTTATAAGGGTGCTGTTGCACTATTTACACTAACATAAAGCTTAAGAGTAACTGATATACAAAAATGGCGTAGTAGCTTCTTTATTGGGGAAGACTTTAGGCTATAAAACATCACGCTGCGACGCGAGGGGGGGGGGATCAAACTTAAAACGCGCTGACGCAGAAGTGGGGTATCGCTAGTCTAACTATTAAATATCATGGTGATTTTCGTATAGAGTTTGACACCTTGTATGGTGCTTGTTATAAAATCATCAAATAAGTAGCATACGAGTAAGGCAACCAAGCCTAAATGCCTTTTCTGATTTTGATAAAATAAGCCTATCGAATAGATTGAACCTTTCTTAAAAGTAATACTTAATGAAGCTTTTTTTAACATTCATCCATTTTGATGCAAAATACCTGTTAGAAAAAGTCATACATATTACTTGAGTTTCAGCTTACTTTGTTTCATTGCGTGCATCACTGTTCGTTAGTTAGGGTCACTTGAGCCACATTGTGTCGGCTCAGGTCGCACTGCTCGAGAAAAACGATACAAGAATCTAGAGAAGAGGTTTTATTTTAGTTGAGGCTTTAGGTAACATACAACTGAAACCGGTTTATAATTATTTCAGCTCAAGCAAGGTGATCAAAAAACAAGCCATCTTCATTAAGCTTTATTCACTACTAGCTGTGCCCGCGACTTCGTCCGCGTGGAATAGTGACTTTGGATAGAATTTTTAATTTATAGGCTTATGATTTTACAAATAAGATACTTAAGTATAAGTACTTATAAGTACGCAAGATATAAAGTATTTATATAGTATATTTTAGTACTCACTTATCATTAAAATTGGCCATATTACAACAATAAGAAGCAAGTAGTAGGTACATCAAAGGTGATCAATTATTATGACCATACCGATTATTTGGACGTTCACAATTTGTATTTCGATTAGGAATTCCTTTGTTTGATAGGATAATATGGTTACTTTACTTTTAACTACTACTTTGCCACAAAAAAAACTACTACTTTACTAACATTTTACTTTGTTGTGTGGAAAAAATGGATCTAAATATAAATTTTTTCATGGCACTGTTTTGTTATACTTTGGCAAGTACCATAAAGTACCAAATATTCATTTAATTTATACATATTACCCGCAATTGCAGGAAAATCAAGAATTGCATTTTCTTAGAAAGTAAGATTAACAGTGACACTAATTTAATGAGTTCCTAGCTTTTTCTTTCTTCTACGTGATAATTCTTTGTTTTTCCGAAAGAGGGTTGAAGTTAAGGCGACAAAAAAAGCGGAGAGACCGTTTTTCTTTGTTTGGCGAATATTGTAAATAATCTTTCAAAATAAACTTTAAAAAATAATGTAAAATAAACTTTTCAATGAAAAAAATTCACAGTGTTCAACGATTAATCAACTAACAAACTATGTATAAAAGCTTTATCTTAAAGAATAAATATAAATTCTATTATTAAATTAATTTCTTAAAACTTTTTAGGTAGGGCACTCACAACAAGTACATATACAACTACAGAATTTGTGCGTTTCTATTTTTTACTATTACTAATTGTACATACGTGGTTATAAAATTGTATAATATATACATAATTGTATTATAAAATAGCAACTCATAAGTTTTTATTCGCGTTTAGACCCGTCATGTCTAATAGTTATCTTTCTTATCGTTTGTAAACCCTGGTTATCCTTATAAATAAAATAAAATGAACTTTAACTGACTGACAAAGGTCAGTGCAACTAAAGTTTGTGTAACCATGTAGCACTGGTTTCACAGGCTATTTTAATCTGTGGCTCTGCTCGTACGTACTATCAATATGGCTAGAGGCTGACCAACTATCGATTATGTAACTATCAATAGATAACATTGAAAAATAAGATCAAAATTCATTACATCTATTACACGCTATCCAGCGATGCTGCAGCGGCTTTTCGTGACTTTGTTTTTCGCGTCTTACCTTGAACCTTGTCTGGACGTTTACGTTTGCAGTATGGCTGTCGATTCTCCTCGAGTTACGCAATGTGGAACTCCAAGTACATATGTCCCATCACTTTCGTTTTACCCGCGACGAAATGGAGAATGTGAATGCGTTTGTTGGTAACTCATTCATTCTTGCTCACTGCCAATACGCCTCAGTTGTGTATGCCATTACTGAAGAAAATACGTAGTTTAATGTCCCATCACTTGTTTTACCCGCGACGGAACGGAGAAGGTGTATGGGTTTGTAACTCATTCATTCTTGCTCACTGCCAAATAGGCACGCCTCAGTTCTATTTCTTTTTTTATTACTATAAAATTCACAGCTCTTATTACAAAAAATAAACTAATCTTACAGTCTTAACTCACAGCCAATATCGATTTTACTTTATACAAATATAGCTATAGGTAAACCGCGAAATTGAGACCTCGCCTGCGGGGTACAGGGGCGCGGGGGGAGACGAGAGCGGGGCTTGTGAGAGGTGCGGGCGGCAGGCACATTATTTTCAAAATTCAGTACGCTCGCTACACAGGTAGCGATAGCATCTGTTGTCAGTTGCGGACGCTGTGACAGAAGTACACAAGAGAATACTGTCTGACTGAAGTCTGAAGATGAGTCGCAGTATATTCGGACACAAAATCTTTATTATTGTATTTTTTGTCGTGTTTTTTTTTATTTCTATTTTACACCATTCTCCTGCACCTGTTACAATCTTTGTACATGACCTAAAGTTGTAGTACTTTTATATATTATATGCTAAGGTAGGTATAACTGGGGAAGAGAATGCTCTTAGCATTAACGCCACCGTTTAACACTAAAATAGCAGTGTTTTAATAAAGGCTCTAAATACATACGAATATTTTAGAATAAAATATAGATCCAAATTCAGTGGAATAGGAACTAGATATACACTGGAACAAAACAGTCGCAAAAGTAACCAGGGAATGTTATTTGAAGTTTTTAATTTTGCCTTAAAATTAATCTAATTTTAAGATTTCATTTTATTTATTGATCAAAATCCACGGCTCTGGATAATAATATTAAGAATTAATTCACTCTCATTAGTGTAATTGTATCGCATCGAATATTTTTTTGCAATATGTTATGTAATGTTATAAAGTGGCGACACTGACGACTACCATTGTGACCACTGACGTCACATATCTTAAGAACTGTCGCGGCAAATTTCGTCTCTTGTGTATCGCCGCCGCCCGCACCCCTTACAGTCCCCGCTCTCGTCTTTCCGCCCGCACCCCTGTACCCCGCAGGCGAAGTCTCAATGAAGCGGTTTACCTATAGTTCTATATGACATTACTGAGAACACGTAGTATAAACTATAGCTTCAAGTATCGATAAAACTACCAACAACTGACTATCGATAAGCAAACACTAGCGGACATACTCTCCCGGCTTATTGGTAATTATCGGGGAGCAGCACACTATTCCCCGTCGATATTGCGAGGGATATCTCCTTTTATCGGACCATTGTATGCGTTAAGTGGTCGTGGTATTTTACAAAGAACTATGGCATACGATGAAAGATACACCATGGTAGTATCGTGAGAAGAAATTATTTGGATCAATTTGTATGGTTGCGTTACGTAACAGTTTTACTCAAAGTGTAACGTAGTTATATCTATAGTTACTTACATCTGTGTTTTAACAGGTAATGTGAAGGAGCGATTATCGTGTAAGTTTTAAATAATTGTTTTACTTGGCCAGTACTATAACTTCTTAGACTATTATTTTTTGTGAATGCTTTTTAATGAGAGTCCTTTGCTCCAAAATAGTTTTTGACGTGCATAAAAAATATTGCTATTGCTCTTGAACAAAAATAGTAGGTATATGCTTAAAGGCGTGTTCTATATGAGAGGGGTATAAACCTATATACCTTATACCAATATGCGTATTCCTTCGCCGTTTAGTCACAAAAGTGGCCTGACAACATTCAGGACAAACAAACACGGGCTTATTTCCATTCAAATCCCTTGAAAGTATTTCATTAAGAATCTGCCTTCTAAAGACAACCCTCATAAAATATTTACCCACCTTCGTCTCGCTTTCTTTTGAATCTTTCAGCTATAATATGAGTATGTTTATAAGCGTTTAAGTAACGTCTCGAGTATTGTTTAACTCCTAAGTAAGTATTATATTCTTGCAATAAAAAACATGTAATATTAACGCCATTTTCGGAGATTTTCAAATCAGTAAGTTCAAGTAGCAGTGGGTAGGGCACATAGCGTGTAGAACTGATGGCCGATGAGGCAGAAAAGTTATAGATTGGAGCCCTTCGACCAAAAGCGCAGCGTAGGACGTACACCGACAAGATGGACAGACGACCTTGTAAAGATCGCAGTATCTCACAACCGGTCGCTGTGTAAGGCCTATGTTCAGCAATGGACGTCCTTTGGCTGATAATGATGATGATTAACATTTTACCTGTGCTACATGCGTATGCGTTGGTGTACTTACGGTGATATTGGAACAATATTATTATAAAAAGGCAGGAGGCAATATACATTTTGTTTAAATAAAGGAAAAAACGTACAATGCAAAATAATATGCAATCTAAAGTCATATTTGTTGCTCTTTCAGTCGCTATTTAAATTTGCACATATCCAGTTTATTCCAAAGTTACCAATTACTAGATAACAGCGTATTGGATTCGATAGATAGATTACAAAAATTACAGAAAAAATAAGTTTTGCTTGTTTTAAAATTACTCAATCAAAAATAAATTATTAAGTGGAACCAGAATTACACAAATTCTACGAAAGAGAAAAACTAAATACCTATAACAATAATAATTTTGTATTGTTTATTGCATGCAGAGGGTTTTTTTGTATTTACTTTGTTAAAGTTATCATTTGGACCAACTAGCCATTATTGATTATTTTGTCATCTATAGTGTCCCCCTGCGACTTCGTCCGCGCGTTTTGATTTTACTCCGCTAAGTTAGCTAAAAGTTTTTTTCTTCAAATATTATATTATATGAGATTGGCACGTTCAAATCAACAAACAAACTCTTCAGCCTCATAATATTACTATCAAACATTTAAGATTTTAAAAAGATTTAAATGCAGCAGAAAATCAGAAAATTGAAATTGTCTACGCGAAATGACAAAAATTTTGCTTCCGACTTCGCCCGCAGATGCAATGGGATTTAAGTGACTGTCTCCGTGATTGTTAAGTAACAACCACAACAGGCTGCGCCTTAACATCGCTATCTACTGTTGCAGTGCCGTCTTATAACTAGGTCGGGCTTAGAAACCTACCCTCTGTTCTTCAATCTACGAGGAAATGTGAAATCAGAATCTTAGGAACCCTATAGCAAACTAGTTGAAGTTTTACATTATGGAAATTACGAGTAATCACGAGCTATCATTATTCTATACATGATATCGACATACCGAAATATTTATTGTAATTATCTACCAAAATGTACCGTGTTTCTATGTAAATAATTTGAAATAAATACAAAATAAAGGAAATTTTTAACAAATACTTTTGTACTGTTTATTTTGGATATAAAAAAGCTCCAACAGATAATTTATCTAACAATGTAACAGCATGTTCATTTAGAGCCAGTAAGCTAAACTTAGCGTTATGTGTTGGTATTGCATTACAACAATAAATAAGTTATCAACATTCAGTGTCACCGCAAGATGAATCTTTTGGGCTTTGGGTATCAATATCAAATAAAATATAATTTAGTAACTTCATAAAACCAATTCTTTTGTTAAAACCAATTTCGGCGCAAAAAAGAAGTTATTATTTCCAAATCCGTAAATCCCTTTTCCATAACATTCATATCAATCATTTTTCGTCGGACAGAAATTCTTAGTATCCCTACTTGGTTTGACGTTGTCTATATTTTCGAATCCTGCTGTCCCTTTTACACAAGCCAGCATTCCAGCATAAGGGAAAAGGATAATTAGATTCGGCATATGTGGTCAATTTTATTTAGAATGGGCCCTAAGATTATTTCCATCGAGTCGTAAGAGGAGGCTTTGTTAACAAAATATTTTCATATACTTTTTGAGGTACGAGTATTTCGATATACTCGTACAACAAATATGGATAATGATCTTCGTCTGTATTTTGATCTCGCAAAAACATCGGGATTCGATCGGGACGGGACAAACCTACATTATGTGTAGGTCCTTGTATTCGGAAAAAAAGTATTTGCTTGCATCTCCTTATGAATTTGCGAATTTTATGTGTACATTGTTGTTGCAAGTCATTGTTCATAATATTTACCGGGGTTTGTAAGATAACAAACATAGGAAAGGTAATTGGTGTGCACGTTGCAGTATTAAAAATAACTTCATGTTAATTAAGTACGATGACGCTAGTCTTTGATAACTAGACAGTACAAGAAAGATTGTTGTGAGCTTATCTTTGATTAGTAGAAATAATAATATAATATAATTCGAACAAGAAGTATTAGAGCTTTTTTGTGATGTGTCATTTGAAGCACCGAATGATTTTATAAAATTTGCGAAGATATAAAAACTGGGCGTTAATTGTTTATAGGTCGTTGAGTTTTATTGTGTTCTCGGCCTCCCTTCAGGTGATTAGGAAACCTCATCGGGGTTCTGTTTTTAAATTATTCAGTCTCATTACCGTAAATCTCATTTACCCTAATGTTAATTAACAAATTACATGATGGATCTACATGCGCAACCAATTATTTAATTGATATTTACGGTTTCATTTGCAGTTAAGCTTTTTTTATCCAATGGACACAGGATAATATATTGAAACATACCTAAATTAGATGATGAAGACAGGTAAAAGGTACAGGCAACGGGTGGAGGGGAGGGGGCGAACCTAAAACGTGCGGACGCAGTTGCGGGGCCCGCTTCTTAAATAAATAAATACATTTACAAATAAGAAGCTGAACTGTTTAAAGTTTCAAACGTTAAGTCATGTAATTCACAAAAGTGTAATCCAAGCAAATAATTTACTTGGGTAAAGTTCAAAAGCTTGAGTAATCGTTTATTTTGGGTGAATGAGTTTCAAGTTTTGTGTCTCGCAGTTCAGTTAGCGTCACAAAATTATTGCAAAGATCTTCTTCTTCTTCGAGTCGACTGGTAACAAATCATAATTTTTCGCCCAGTGTTGTGCAACGTTGATTGCGTTGGCGTTCGGCTGCTGCAGATCTTTAAGCGTACATGAGCTAGGACATTTGGGGCAGGACAGGAGATGGGCCATTGTCTGCACCGCGCCACAGTTACACTTGTCATTTCCGGAGAAACCCCACCTCATCCGGTTTTCTTGGCATCTTCCAACACCTGACCGAAGTCTATTGAGAGACTTCCAGACAGCCCAGGGAAGATCACCACCCGGTGGAAGTGTCTCAGAGGATGGGAGGCGCAAAGATGACATTACATAAATATATTTAAATTGTAATAGATTACCAAGCAGTAGACCCAAATCTGTCTACCTTACAGTGTACAAATAAGCACATCTAATATTTGTCGTTTGGTTACGGCCTACGTAACACCGAGTAATGGAACCAAGTGAACATAATAATATACCCAAACATAACGAAATATATACTCAATTCCTAACGATTCAGACCCAAAAAGAACCAATAAGAAAATCCCCACCCCAATGACTGTAATCTGGTAGTACATTTAAATGTAATAAAAAGACAAAATTAATTTCCCCGACAAACCTCCTGTATTATTTTCTGCTTCGGGGATTAAGGGGCAAGGCCACCAGGTGATTGTGTTTGGATTCAATTAAAATGTCCTGAACCCACGATTATTATTTCTCTCATGGAACGCTTGGTACGCATAATTGGAACTACCAAAACAGAATTTCAGGCTGACGATATCCTTTGGAAAGTTTATAAATGATGATACTTTGGTGTATAAATGTTAACCGATCTTAATCCGAGATGAAATGATAAATTATGCCCAGTAACATAGGTACTATTAATGGTGTCGAAGTAAGATTGTTTGATGCGTCTCACAAAATATATATGCTGCTGCTGAAAAGGGTCATTCGCTACTTAATGATGATAATATACAGGTTGTTTGCTCGTAGTGACTATTAGTTACCCCCTCAAAACTCCCGGAAAACTTTCTAGGTATCCCCCTTAATTTCAACCAAATGACTGGGGTATAAATGACCCCAGTGAAACTCAGCGCGAACGATTTCAATTAACTGGATGCTCGTACATTTCGGCGCGAATGATGTTTTCCGTCCGTCTCCGCTCGATGTTATTAACCATTTAACCTGTTTACGGCTGTAGCGAAGTAATTTAGACGCGAGTATGGGACGATTTTTATTGTTTGTTATAAAAAAGTTGGTAATGACATTCTATAGGGACTTTCGTGACTCAATTTATATGACTAAGTTACTCATCAAAGTAACAATTGCTGAAATAAAAATTGCGAATTTTTCGCAAGTCGAGAGATCTGCTGTGTTAACAACACCCAAGAACTGCAATATATTTTGTGCTATTTTAATATATTCTACCTGAGCTTGGTTGCACATATTAATAGTAACATTATAAAGAAAGCAAAAAGAATAGGAATTCATAAATTTATATGCAAAGAAAAAGAATATTTATGGCACAAACATTCAGCACTATCCAAATTAATTGGAATCATCCCTTAAACAATATAAAAAGGATTAATATGACCGTCGCTTACGATACTTAATTGATTGTTTAACACACGAGCACAACATTCTGCGACATTATGTCACGGTTTGTTCTCGAATATAGCTTGAATGTGTGTGCCAGATATAACATCATGTTATTTCTCCTCCAACGTGATGCGTGCAGCGGAATTTAATACCCGGATCATTACTGCGTGGTGTGTGAACCTACAGTAATGCTTCGTCTAGGCAATTATTAACTTACACTAACCATACCTAGACTTAAAAATATATCAGATTTCTCATACAAGCTTTGTACCCATAATAATAGATGCTATCATGGTATTTTGTTTACAAAGTTAGTCGAAATGGTTTCAGAAGTTTAAGCGTTAAATTATACATTCAAACAACCGGTATTATCCCTGCGAGTGTATGTTTGTGGAAATTTCCTTCATTAGTATTTGCAATCAAAAGAAAATAGATCAAACAAAACTGCAAAACTTTGAGAGCAGTTAACAGAAGAATACATAAAAATATACCCTAAACCTCACCACTTTAATCCCAATAAACCATTTAAAAGGGAATAATCCTAGACCTTTTATCAAAACATGCCTATCAGATGTGGGTCGATGTTGCTGATACGTGATCATAGTACATAATTTTCTTGATGTCTACTTATCGCTCGCACTAATGCACGGATCCATGTTTTAAAAAAGTAATGTTTTGTTAGTTTGTTTTCTTAAAACCATGTTTTTCGTTTCTATGAATGTAAGATGGGACCAAAATAAGCCCTTATAACTGAGGTTCCATAATACTTAATATGGCGTGCAAACTGCAAAGACTTGCTAGATGAGTGATGATGTTTTATTTTGTAAGTTAGGTATGTACGTCACACGCAAGATGAAGCATAATCCTTATTCACAGTATCATTGCGTAACCTATACGGTAGTACCTATCAATATAGTAGTATTTTAATCAAAGAAAACTTCTTACAAAGCTCGGGCTTTGATAGAGATTAGGGCCATACATATCGATATCTCAAAGCTAGAGTTAGGTAAACTGATAAATGATTCAGGCGTTCCGCCGCTTTTGATTTATTTATCCGCGTTCTGTCAAATATAATTCAGTGCAAAAGTTCGGAGAAAATGCTTGCGTTAGGTGAAAGATAACTTAATATTTTTGCCTAGTTGGTTTCAATAAAAAACAGATAAACCCTCACGGATGAGTTTATCAACATTCTTTTGCCATACTTTTGTTTACGTAACCGGCGACCTATTGATTTCTAAGCGTTTATGAAGCTGAGCCAAACTATAAAGCACCTTAAATAAAATATAAGAGAAAAATCCACCAACCAGAAAAGACCAACGTTTTAAATTAAATCTTATAGGTTATGACGTTTTGTACCCCGATAAGATACCTATTTATTTTACATTATAAAAGCTCCTCTTAAGACCCTGGGTACACATATGTGGACCTTCATAAAACTCAATTTAAAAACCTTTAAAGCCATATTTTGGTTTTAGCTTTTCTACGGTTATATACTAAATTGTATACGGTATTTAAAAAAAACGGCAGACAGTATTAATTACTCATTATAATATTGAAAATTTAGACTGAAAAATCATCCTTCTTTTTTTCAAATGTGGGTGCGCAAAAAGTAAAAAAATCTTTAAAAATATTTTTTTTAACTTTTTTATGATGTTTTGTTTGATTTGCAAGCTTAATTAGTCAATTGTTTGAGTCCTTGTAACAGAGTTACAAAATCATGATTTTGAATAGTGGTTATAAACACTTATTTTCGACGTACACATTTGTGTACCTCAGGTCTCAAAAATATAACATGGCTGAGTATTATTATTTAAAAAAAAAAAATTTTTAGCAGATATCATCCAACTGGATGATCGCTCTTTAAAAGAGTTTCTTAATAGCTGTGAAGGAGATTTTTTTCAGGTGAGGATGACGCCGAATATCCGGAAATGAAAAGGTCACCTCCACCAGCTACTGAAGAAAAATGGGTGCGGGAACCTGGTGATGCGCCACATTCAGTTCTTTCTTCTTCTTCTATTAGACCAGATATATGGCGAAATGAAACTAAGGTTTTTTGCCGAAAATTCATGCATAACACATGCATAGGGAGGGGGGGGGGGTCTACTGGTACAATAGTCTGACAGGCCTCCTATAGCAGTTCCATATGTACCAAGAAGTGGCTTCCATGAGCTTCTTACCACTTTGTAGACCTAGTTATTGTCAATTTGTGGATTATGTTCATTCCCTGCTGCAAGAAAGTGGAAGTGCCTCCGAAGGATAGCCTGGGATTGTTGAAGTATCACATATAAACCTTGGTACAGCGTTGGTCAACTTTGAGGGTGCCCCAGTAACCCCCTCTGTCATACAACCAAGTCCGAGCGCAAGAAAAGCTGTTAACAAAACACTGAACGGTGCCTAAGGACTAGCAGATGGTCAGCTGAAGGAGGGACCAAGGCCAGTTGTGGACAACCTTGTACCATAATTCATCTTGATGGTATTATGTCATCTTCCGCGGTTCCAGGATGATGAATTTGCATCAAAATGTCGACAACCTGGATGCATACACCCATGCCGTACCATATGTTCTAAAATGAAATTAAGTATGTGCAACAAAAAATATTTTTTGAAATTATATAATAATAACACGTCCAAGTAGGGAAATGCAGATTTTTTTTGTGTTGAGACCTCAGGTACACATATGTGCATGTATTATATTTATATGTTCCAAATATATGTTTTCTGGTTTGTTTTTTTTTTTTTACATACCTACCAATACCAATAGTAATTTTTCATATTAATCGATTTCCTAATCCTTTCCTTTCTCGTCCAGGTCTTAAGAGGGTATGGCGTACAGATGTAAATACCAATTAAAGGCGGTCTTATCTATTCGAATTCTTCCACAGAACTTTAAATATAAAAGGTGTAGCTGATTTATAAGAAGATCAACTATGGGAAAAATTACCATCATTTCTTTCTAACTGAAATAAAAAACATGAATGCAATCGCGGTTCGAAACTACTTAAATATTGTAGCTACATTTGTATCAGTCGCGGGATTACTCGGAGTAATTAATCTCATCCGTCGCTCTCGTAAGCGATGACGTTATTTCCGCGATGTAATTGCATTGAATTGCGTCGCGCGAGTGTCGACACAACACTATTCGTTCGCTTTCGAGCTGAGCGAAGCGAGCGAACGAAGCGTTACAGGTAATTAACTCGATTGGAAAGCATGATTACCCGAAAAAGATGGAGGTGATTGAAATCTACCATCGAGATTCCACTTAAGTATATTAATAATGAAAATTTAAAAAAATTGAAGCAAATTCCAGAGCTGAATGAAGTTCTATTAGGTCTTAGACTCACCTTTTGATAAAGAAACATAAAAGGTTTATTTGAATAATAAAATAAACATAATTGATTCAATCCATTACTACGTTTGCATTTAATAACTGACCGTCGAGCACTTTTTATATGAATGAACATTAGTAAGTACTGAATAATAATTTTGTGTTAGCTAACAATATGCGTGATGATGTATTTCCTCTCCAAAATGGCAGCATAATGCAATTGCAACGGTCGATTTAATTAAACGGGAGTCAACATTTGCTCCTCTTCTGATACGAATAGCAATCTATCGTGAATTCAGCTCGCGACAGATGCCTCATTATTGGGATACGTAACTAGTTTTGTATTATAAGGATAGGGTTTCCCACTCATCCGATATTCGATTTGCAAATTATGTGATAAGAAAGAAAATATAAACCTAATAATAATCATTTCGGATATAGATGATTGCAAAAGGTACGTAACTAAACTACCTGAGTATCTTGCATGTATCAGCAGATTGCTTAGGGTAGTGAGATGATGTTACTGTTAAATACAAGTGTTTCACATCTTTATTCTAGCGTATGTTATGCAACGATTTTTCTGTTAAACTTTTCACCTTACTAATCCACAAGTAATAAACTATACTACTAATCTAAAAGTAGTTTGTAATGGAATTATCCATAGATCGTAATTTTGCAATCGATAGTTTAGCGACACTAGCCTTAACTAGTCATTTGATTATGCAGATGTTTAAGCTAAACATCAAAGCTATCAAACTGTTTATATTTGACGATCTCATTGACCTACTCACGGTGTGTTTGTCAAGCCTTTGCACATTAATTACTACTTATGCTATGATATGTGCCCATTTTATTTCTCAATGATTTCTGATTCAAATAGGCCTTCAGGTATTTTTTCTTGACTCTCCTTGTGTGGTTAGCCCATAGAATTATTATCCCTTTCGGAATAGAACGACAAAAGCGAGATGTCGGTAGGATAAAGCTGTACGATAAAAAGAGATGCGAGATATGATGCAGCAGAACCATTTTTGACGGCTGTCAAACAGTTAGGAGCCCCAAAGAGCCTCGCTGAAAATTTCTTTCATGTGATTTTTTATAATTTCAAATGAAATTGTGTATATTTATGAGAAATTGTGCTTCTGAAACATGGGGACTTGATCGATGATTGATTATTGTTCATTACAGCAAAATAACCCTTACAACTTTTAAGAGGTTACTAATTTAAGAGGTAAATTAGTCCAAATCGAAGCCTCTCAATTTACGATTTATATTTGCCAATCCGGTTTAAATTTAAAGTACGAAGTTTGCTTATTCTTTTCTATAAACGTTAGTAAAGACAAAATAACATTTAATGCTTACGATAAATGTTTACTAATATTTTGTGCAAATAAATAATTTTTCGTTTTACACTAAGGCTGCATGTTCGATTTTTTGTGTCGACTGTTTATCATGCGGTAAACTAATATATTTAACCTAGGAAGATAAGTATAAATCACATGAACGAAAGATTATCACATTTTAAGTTACTAATGTAACTTACTAAAATTGGTTATTGTCATCAAAAATCGGTTTTGTTTGACAGCTTTTACTTGTTCTTCTATTCCGGTAGGAATATTAATTTTATGGGTTAGCCAGAGCCGATGAATGGAGCAAGGTCACCTAGAAGAAGCCTGTTCGGAATTTGATGAGTTTTGGGTTGTTGTAATCAATATTTAATACGAACCACTGACACAGGATGCTTTACTTCTTTTTGACAGTATGTGCGATTGTCAAAATTGAGCTTTCCAGTTCTTAGGTACACTCAGAAATCACTATTTATCTCCGAGGCCCTATTTAGATACTTTTTTAAAAGTCACCAGAAAAAATTGCAAGACTAAAAAAAAAATTATTGATCTTGTAGGGTAAAGCTTACTTAATTCAATATTTAGAATTCATTTTGGTTTCTTTTATAGGTAACGGTGCAATAAGCTATTAGGGAAGCGAAGCATAGTTTATAGTACGAGTAAATAAATCAATCTTGGTGGTATACGTGCTGGCTGATGGATGCATATTAATTAATCCCTGAGTAATCCCTGGTTGAGGCTCGAAGTCATTTAAGTAATGGTTAATGGCATCGCCCATTATTTATGCAATTTTGGTATAAGCTGCAATTAACTTAACGTGTTTATTGTTAACTTACAAATTAACAATAAACACACCTGCGCGCTCGGCCAAGAGGCCAGCTTTGGGTTCGCCGACTACCGAAGCATCGTCTCCTGTAACTGAGGATGCAGTACGTTCCATTATGCAGGAGCAGTTTGAAATCATGTTTGGAAAATTATCGCTTTCCATGAAGACGACACTAAATGAAGAGCTGAATTCCGTACGTGAGGAAATTAGGGAAATCAGTGAATCGGTTTCGTTTATAAGCAATCAGTACGAAGATATTCTTAAGAAGAGTGAAGAGAATAATGAAAAGATGAAACAACTGGAAGAAAAAAACGAAAGGATGTGTAGAGAGTTGAAAGATATGTCATCACGCATGAATATATTAGAACAAAATGCACGAGCGAGCAACATTGAGATACAGTGTGTTCCTCAGAAGAATAACGAAAATATTATCAGTATTGTTACACAACTGGGGAAAATAATTAACTGCGAGATTAAAGAGGACAGTATCTCTCAATGTTCGCGGGTCATGAAAACCAATACTAGTACTACCCGCCCAAAATCAATAATAGTACAGTTCAACACTCCCAAAGTGCGAGATACTTTCCTTGCTGCAGTTATCCGTTTCAATAGAATGAAGCCACCGGGGGATAAGCTCAATACTTCGCATCTTGGGTTTACTGGAACAAAGTCCCCTATTTTTGTCATGGAGCACCTGAGTCCTAGCAACAAGTCACTACATGCAGCCGCTCGTATCAGAGCGAAAGAAAAGGGATACAAGTACGTTTGGATCAGAAACGCACGTATTTACGCAAGGAAGGCAGATGACTCCGAATACATACTCATACGTGACACAGAATCTCTTAATAAGATTGATTAGGTGTAATAGATGTATAAGAGCTAGTAATCTATTGTTAAACTATATAAAATTCACTTCGTTAAGCATATACTATCAAAACACAGGTGGTTTACGCACCAAAATTGAGGACTTGTACCGCTGTGCAGCTTGTTCCCATTATGACATTATTGTAATTACAGAAACTTGGTTGAACGATAATATTCTTGACAGTGAACTTTTTAATAACAGATATATCGTATTTAGGCGTGATAGAGAAACTTCTGGTTTTCACAATACAAAAGATGGAGGCGGTATTTTAATAGCAGTTAGCAAAAGGTTCAACGTCAAAAGAATGAGAGATTGGGAAAGCAAGTGCGAGGATTTATGGGTGACGATTGAATCAGAGACTGGTTTTAAGATAGTAATATGTGTGCTTTACATGCCTCCTCCTATTAAAAGATCGATTTTTGATCATTTTTGGAACAATTTAAACTCTATTTCTGTAGCTGAACTAAATCGTTGTAACACCATTCTTGTCGGTGATTTTAATATGAGGCTCATAGACTGGAACCGGGTAGACAGTGATATGGATTCACTAGATTATCCAAGAATATGTCAAGATCTTATAAATCATGTCAATATTAATAGTTTTAAACAATGTAATAATGTATTGAATGTACAAAACAAAATTTTAGACCTGGTTCTTACTGATATACCCCATGTAACAGTTAAAAAAGCTGCAGATTGTCTTAGTAAAATCAACCCTATCCATCCTCCTCTAGAGATTACCCTAAAATCTGATACAGCGATCACTCTCGAGCCGAACAAGTCTCCAAGATTAAATTTTTACAAAGCTGACTACAGTGCTATTAAATCAAAACTAGATACAATCGACTGGTCTGAACTATATCGCAATATTTGTGATCCTAACAAAATGCTTGATATTTTTTATGACGAAGTAGGTAAGTTGATACATGAATATGTTCCAACAATTGAACCGAAGAGCTGTCATAGACCTCCTTGGATGAGCAACAAATTGCTTCGGTGCTTGCGTGAAAAACAAAAATATCTCAAAAGATACCATAAATACAAAAACCCAATGGACAAAATATCACTGCGAATTTGTAGTAAGCGTTGTGAGAAGTTGTCGAGGGAATGTTACGCCGCATATATTGATCGAATCGAGGAAAAAATAACGAAACACCCAAAATTTTTCTGGTCGTATATAAAAGCAAAACGGAATAAGTCAAGTAATTACCCTGCCACAATGTCTGATGGTACAAAAACTGTCCACACAGGTAGCGATATCTGTGATATGTTTGGATCATATTTCTCTTCGGTATACCCTCAAAACAACACAGACAACTACGATATTCAATCTTCGCAGTTCTTGCGCAGATTGATTAATAGCTCGGACTGTTTTTCAGAGGTTAATATTAGTCAGGATGTTATTGTTGACAAGCTACAGAAATTAGACATTGAAAAAGGTCCAGGGTCTGACGAAGTTCCTCCCATTTTAGTCGTAAAATGTGCCGAGGAGCTGGCAATTCCCTTGACCTATATTTATAACGCATCACTGAGTTTAGGAATTTTTCCAGACAAATGGAAGGTGGCAAAAGTTGTACCAATTCACAAAGCGGATTCCGTCGATATTGTCAATAATTACCGACCGATATCATTACTTTCCACACTCGCCAAGGTTTTCGAGTCTCTTGTATGTCCTCTGATAACTAATCACTTTAAAAAATATTTATCTAACCACCAGCATGGATTTACCTCCTTAAGATCTACGTGTAGCAACTTATTGTCCTTTATAGAGCTTACTGTTCAATCAGTGGACAAAAACAAACAAGTCGATGTTGTTTATACGGACTTGAGTAAGGCCTTCGACAAGGTGCCACACAATGCTCTCGCCCTAAAGCTATCAGCGTATGGTTTTTCTGGTGCTCTTCTCGAATGGCTCAAATCTTATCTGAAAAACAGATCCTTCTATGTTGTAGCTGATGGTTACAAATCAAAATTGCTAAATATTACCTCTGGTGTGCCGCAAGGGTCACACCTTGGGTCGGTTCTTTTTAATATCTTCATTAATGACCTTCCCGCTTGTTTTGATTACGCAACACCTTTTATGTTTGCCGACGATTTAAAAATAATGCGAACTATAGAAAACCCTGAAGACGCAGAATTTTTACAAAGTGACATTAACAAGCTGACTACTTGGTGTGCCGAAAATAGCATGGAGTTGAATGTCAAAAAATGCTCTCAAATCACATTCACTCGTAAACTGGATCCGATTGTGTTTAGCTATAGTATAAATGGTATAAATCTAGCTAAAGTCAATGTTATTAAGGATTTAGGTGTACTAATCGACCAGAAGCTTACATTCGTGCCCCACATAGACTTAACGCTCAAAAAAGCATCCAAATCTTTGGGTTTCATAATTAGGAATACCAAATCGTTCAAAAAAAACAAAAGCAAAATTCATCTCTTTAACTCACTGGTCCGTAGTATTCTGGAGTATTGTGCGGTAGTATGGAGACCACATTACGCAACACATAGTCTGAGAATCGAAAGGATACAAACACGCTTTCTTAGTCACTTAGCTTACTCTGCAAGAATTTCAAAAAAAGTCAAAAGTTACAAAAAAAGATTAGCATACTTCAAATTCAAATCTTTAGAAAGTCGTAGGAATTCTTTTGACCTTACATTTCTGTATAAAATTCTGAATGGCTTAATTGATAGTCCTGACATTTTATCAAAAATTTACTTTAAAATTCCCTACAAATATCCGAGACACCCTATTGATATTCTTAGCTCACCTTTTAGGAAAACTGTTTTAGGCGCCAATAGCCCGATCCCTAGAATGTGCAGATTATACAACAAATACAAAAGAGATGTTGATGCTTTTGGCGTATCTTTGCATAAGTTTAGGAACCAGGTCCGAAAAATGAACTTTGATTAGTCTGTTCTACAAGTTTATTGTTTACACTAAGACTATATTTATATTTACTTAATTTATTGTGTTTAGTACCTAAGACTAAATTCTTGTCATTAACAAATTTTGCATGTTGTGTTTACCTTAAAAAAATTGTACACTTAGAAGTAGATAGTTTGTATGTACTATATTTGCAATGAACAGTGTATCGATTGCTGGTAAACTAAATAAAAAAATAAAATAAAATAAATTAATATTTTATCAACTTTTGATTTAGGTAGTTCATAAGCAAGTTAACAATTTAGAAAGATTTACTTGAAGGTGTAAGTTGTGGTATTACAATGCATGGTACAAATTTTTTATATTTCCAAAATATCAAAAAAACTTTAAATTAAATCGCTTAGTTAAATAAAAACATCCCCGTGTTTTTATGTAACTAAGCGATTTTATAGCGAAGAAATAATTAAAAAAATGCACTCTAAAAAACCTTTTACAAGTCTTGCACAGCAGCGCCATCTTCAAATGTCAGTAAAAATATGGCGCGCACGCAGCGGTTGCGCTCGCGCTGAATTCGGTGTAACTTCAGTGGTTTGTGGTTAAAGTGGTTGTTATATTGCTAAATACCATTCGTGTGTAACCATTGTGAGTTTCGGAAGCTGATCCACCGGGACAAGAGGCAAGGCAACTGTAAATAACAATAAGGTTTGAAATTCTATGTTATTATCTTTAAACCTAATGTTCATAGTTATTTAAACCGCGGTATCATAGGGATATCTAAGTATGTCTGTCGGTGGAACAAAACTGTTGTTACTTGCAGCAATAGATTGGTATTAGTAATGCTGTAGTACATACATTGCAAATTCCAATGCGTAACTACTATTCTTATTTTATTAGTTATTTAGTTTATCGGATTAAGTCACTTCATTTCCAAAGCCAGTAGTTTGATCTATAGCGGTCCTTTATTGCTTGTATGCAGTGACTCGTTTGGTGCAGTGGTTAGCGCTCCTGACTACTGAACCAGTGGTTGTGGATTCAAATCCCGGAAGGGGCAAATGTTAGTGTGATCAGCACAAACATTTGTACCTAAATCATGGATGTTATATGTATTTAAGTATTTATGGGGGACGCCCACGTCATAATCGTTGTTTGGTACTTCGTAATACAAAGACGAAAGTTCCTTACTTCGAAACCAGACAATTGGTGTGTTGTCTGGCATATTTTGAGCAGCTGCACAATAATATCAAAGTTCCTCGTTATCGTTACACAACTTCAGAACACAAATCAACTGAATGTAGATACCCCGATGAATAATAGATCGGTATTCTGTCTGCGTTTGCCTAAATAAACTGATTGGTATTGCGGTTTGATTCTCAGCAAGAATAATAGGGTACCTCCTCCGAACTTGAAGCTGAATTACAATGAGAAACTTGGTATATTGTTCTAACTGTCGATGTGCGTAAGTGCTAAGTTTACTTTGTTGATCTAAACAACAATAACATTGTTGTAGTGGATACCTAAGTATACTAGTTTGGTATTAATCAACATTATCATCGTTATCAGCCAAAGGACGAACTCCTGTACAAAGGCCTCCTCTAAAGTGTTCCACAGCGATCGGTTGCAAGCGGTCTGCATCCAGTGTGATCCTGAGATCTTTACAAGGTCGTCTGTCCATCTTGTATGCTGTTGTATTATCTTACATATAAAATTCCCGTGTCACAATGTTTGTTCCCGTAATCCTCCGAAACGGCTTGACCGATTCTCATGAAATTTTGTGAGCATTTTGAGTAGGTTTGAGATTCGGCCAACATCTATTTTTCATACCCCTTAGGGACGGGGCCGGGGCGAAACGGTAGGGAGGTAGCTAGAACCATTCATACCCATTAGACGGGGCCAAGGCTGGGGTGGCACGGGGCCGGGGCGAAACGGCGGGGAGGTAGCTTAGAACCAGAAGGACGTAGGATACATTTATCCCGTTCGACGGGACCGGGACTGGGGCGGGACAAGGCCGAGGCGGGACGGGGCTGGGGGCGAAAAAAAGTTTGCTGGGTCCGCTAGTTAATAAGATAAAATTTGAAAATGCCGAAATGAACTCTCAATCAACACTTTGAAAGCCATAAGCCTGAGGGGATTTCTCGGCTCCTACCTAAAAAAAACCCTTCTCGTCTTTTAATTAGTGTCATGATATTTTAAAAGGCTATCTTACACCTTTCGGCTTTTGATTACCTGTGTTTGTTGAATAACGCAAGATTTAAATTTTAAAATGTTTAGCTCATAATTGTACATTTATTTTTAAACGTTTAGGAATTGTTTTAATTCATTTTTGAAATAAATACATTATATCTGTAAATAAATTATCAAACCACTCAAAATATACCAAAGAGACCTTTTTCAAATCGAAAATATAACCCTTTCTCTTCCCTAGCCATTTAATAATCCCCTGCTAGACCCGAAAGGTTTCGCTCTTAGCAAACTAATTTGTACTTCATAGGGCTCCGCCATTTATCTTTAGGCGACAGGCAAGAAAATTATGTACCACGTGACCAAAAAAGTTAACAATTTATTGCTATCCCGATATTAGGTAATTATTTTCGCTTTTCTACAACACATTTTGTGGTTAATACATTATAATTAATGGACCAGTCAAGGTTTTTTTAAAATAAAAATCGTTCACTATAGTACTATATTGCATGAGATGCAAAATTATAAATAAGCTGTTTATATTTTTTAAAGAGCTGTGTCATTCACTTTTAAGGGTTCGCAACAAAGGAGCGTCTACTCGCACTTATCTATTTTTATGCGTCCTTTTTTGCTTGATAAGCGTGAATAATAATTTTATAATTTTCAATGACGTGCTGCATAATTTTTCGTTTACATCGAGAACAGCAGCAACAGTAGTTTATGCAAAAAAAACCAAAGTTCATAATCATCACTACCGAGTATGCTCACCAGTAAACCCATTTACCGATACGCTCAGAAAAAAATCACAAAATAATAATAAAGAAAAGTAATTTTTTTAAATAAAATAAAAATACCCCAGTGATCTTTTTAATTCCCAGCGTAAGCGAGACTAATTTCCCCATTTGACCACTAGACCCTAAATTGACAAGTACTAAGAACAACACGTCAGTAGAGCTGTCAGTGCGGGCAAGATGGATGTTGCGCCCTTGTACCCTTGGCTTCAATTAGTAACGCTCGTCGAAGCCTTCTAATTGCCGGCAAATCGCCGGGCACGAAAGTATTTAATCAAAACAAACATATTCTACTGCTATATAAACATTCGGTTTTACTGAATTACGTGAAATCAAAAATAGGCACTCGCCATGTTTTATATCACACCTTTGTTTAATATCTACTTACGTACATCTATGCTACCGATTTGAATTACCTAAGCAAGGGCATTGCAGAACCTATAGGATAAATAGAACCTTCTGTCGGCAGAAATTATTAACGCTCAAGTATATGCTCTTATGTAATCACCCCAAGCCGGATGGTCACAGTGGGAAGTGATGACCACTACCCCTCAACTAATTACCCAAAACAAAAAATTAACAAAAATAAAAACAAACAATCAATCAATCAGCCTGTTGCAGTCCACTGCTGGACGTAAGCCTCCCCAAGGGCACGCCAAAGTGCACGATCCCCTGCTTTCCTCATCCAGTCACTACCAGCGACCTTCATTAGGTCATCGGTCCATCTGGCAGGGGGGCGTCCAACGCTACGTTTGCCAAGACGTGGTCTCCATTCAAGGACCCGTCTACTCCAACGTTCATCGGCTCTGCGACAGATATGGCCAGCCCACTGCCACTTCAGCTTGCTACACTTCTGGATAATATCCACAACTTTAGTCCTCTGCCGGATGATTTCGTTGCGGATTCTATCGCGCAAAAACAAACAAAAAGCCACTCTTAACACCCATACACTTATAAATGAAGAAAGTCTGACAAGATGTTCAGAATAACTGGAAGGACCTAGAATACACTAACCAAACAAAAAAGAGTGGAGTAAGTTGAGGGAGACCTTTGCCTAAAGAGACACAGAAGAGACGGAAACATTGAGAATCAAAAGATGTTTTTATATAATATATCTTCTGAATGAAGGCTTTAAATAAATAAATAAAAATATGCTCTTTAGCCGCCTACTGACCTACCCTCAAGTTCTAAACTGCAACATTCAGCAGGCCTTCATAGTGTAAGTTTTTTAAGAGATATCAATTTGTGTTTAAACTAAATCTCTGGAGTTGATCAATTTCTAATAAAGGTCTGTCGAGGGAACACGCTCGCGGTTTCAATTAATTTCGTAGGTTCGATGCAGCGCTAAATTGCTAGTAGGTAAATTGCTGGTTAGTTAAATGGATAGATATCGAAAATGTTAATTACTTCACGTTTAAAGGTAGACAAAACACTATATTGTTTTAAACTTTCATGGTCACTAACATTAGAACTTTAGAATTTGGTTACTCCGTGATCATGGCGCTTGCAACAGTGCCGAAATATCGGAAGCTCATAAATAATAAGGTACATGGTAGCAATCCCGTATCTAACTAGACAAAACACTTATCCATCTAGCCATCAAATCTTCCGCTTTGTACACTATTCTTGCCTTGAATTTAACACATGTTAAGATTACCATTGTAGAGTAATGTTATTAAACCGAAGTAGTTCATAAACATTTTCGTATCATCTATTATGGTGACATCAATAAAGAAGGAATAAGAAATAGAAAACAGGTGAACATCGCTTTTACCCTTTTCATATTTTTGCTACCTTAAATATTTACCAAATGCGTCTAAGCTATGTTTCTGCGATTCAAAATACGTGTCGGGAAGTAAGTAATGGGCGAAATAGGTCACGGCAGAAACACGAGGGGACGTTTCAAAGACGGATTCATGTACAAAGGTACAATGAGCGAAACTCTTTTGGTAGACGGGACACGCAAAATAACGGCTGTTCTGTAGACCGCTTGAATGTAACGCCCTATTGTAAGCCATGCTCTTGAATGAACGCTCACGTTACCTTCTGTTTACTGTTTTTATTGTTACATTTTGGGATTTTTTTCAAGACGTGTATCTGTAGAGCAATAACTGTAGATTTTTCGTTGAAACATTTTTTAAAAAATTCTTTGATTAGGTAGCAAACAATGAATACTACACATAAAAGTACATGAAATTTCCACTTGATAAGTTTTATTTTGTTAATCAGAAACGCTAGGACGTCGGGCTCACTGGGATCAACATGAGTGGGAGTATAAAATCTAATCTGGCTAATGAAAGCTACAGCGTAACTTTAATCTAGATGAACTTCTAACTTGTGCTGTGTAATTTACTTGAAAGTTAACTCGTTCGTATCGCCACAATTATCTCGGGAGGTGAGTGTCGTACGGAATCATTAGCAGTGGATCAAACGGACCGGATGCTTGAAGAAATTGACGTCAACGGTGCGCGTAGCACTGCCGATGTTCGTAGCTGTAGCAATTGGTTCGTAGCACTTGAAAAGTACAGTCGAAATAACGACAACGAGTTCTTGTACTTCTTGCAGGAAAATAAATAATTGATAGGTAAACGCGAACGTTTTGTTACCACTGTGAAAATATTGTGTTACAGAGTTGGCCTTACTTTAAATCGTCAATTTTTTGAAAGTATATGTTCTGAAAACATTTCCATTCATTTATCATCGTTATTTATATCAGCTAGCTACTGCAGAACTTAGGCATTTTCATTGTTATTCTCAAAGATGTTCGTTGCTTTTAAATGATGGCTTAATATAAAAGTAGAGCAGTTATTCAGATATTATAGTAGATAAAAAAGTATAATAAAAGATATACTGTCATCTGACCTCCACAACCCTTGAAAAAGGGCCCAGACAATAATTTGAATATTAAACTAATAAAGTTTTAGTTCACTTTTAAAGTTTTTCAGAAGCTAAATTCATATTTTTATCGTAAAACCGGTATTGTTTAAAAATACTTTGATCAAGCGTCAAATTTCATATTTCTTTTTTTAATAACCCCATGGCGAATGTATGGTAATGGTACGACAATGTGTAAAGATTCTATGCATACACAAGTTCAAAGGATATGATACACAAGGATATGATTACAAGTAAAGTATGAGATATGCCTGCGTTATATAATTTGCAACAACAAGTTATTCATAACTTACGTAAGTCAAACTACAGGATGTCCACTTACGCCTTAAGTACCTACGCCACGAGTATTCTCGCTATAAAGGCTGAACTACATACAATACGAGTACATGTTAGATTAATTCTGAACTTCAAACTAAGCGCGGTTTAATGACCAAAGTATCCACTCGTACAACAACTTTATTAATTTTAGTAACTTCAAGGCTTTCCTATTTGTCGTTCCGGTCGTGTAGTTGGTAGTTTTTGTGAGTGCTTTGTTTTGTTTAAAACAAAATTTAATTATTATTAATCACAGTTTGAGGAAATCGTTTTGTTTGATTGATTAAACATGGTCAAAGTTAGTTATCGTTCTGCATGACCTAAGGGTATGACTGGGAGAGGATGTTTTTAGCATTAAGTCCACCTTTGTACACTGTTACTTGTGCAATAAAGTTCTTATATTAAACAAATAAAGTAAGATGAATACGAGCAAAATAATGATGATGTTTTTTATTGGTTAGGAATATTTTTTTGTCCTTGTCCTCGGTTTATTCTTTTACTTATTTCGTAAAATCCACGGCTAATCAGTTTTACCAAACGTTGGATCCATTTAGTCAGTAATTCCTTCGGTCCGCAGTTCCCTTACGAGTTTATGAGCTAACGGATAGAAAATTGACTTACTCCTTC
Source organism: Pyrausta aurata (assembly GCA_963584085.1). Classification (NCBI taxonomy): domain Eukaryota; kingdom Metazoa; phylum Arthropoda; class Insecta; order Lepidoptera; family Crambidae; genus Pyrausta; species Pyrausta aurata. Next base: position 12,335,741 of record OY757252.1, on the reverse strand, counting down.
ATTAGGACATTTCTGTACATGTAACCCAATAATGCGAGTTTCTTACTTACCTATGTATCATATTTATGTTACAGTGAATATAAATATTATAAAAACGTACGTAGGTAGGTAATTGTAGTTTTGGGCTAAACTACAAGGTTTTTGTCATAGCCACGCTCTGAGCTTACTAACTTTGCATTTTTGCCGTTTTAGTCTCGCCGTATTCATTTGAGTTAATTATGGCGAATGAATATCAGTTTCTGAATACATTCCATTTATTTACTTTATTTAACAACTTTATTAATATTATTATTTATTTTATGTATTATACAGACAGCGTTTTACAGATAAGTGTTCAGTAGTCCCACAAAACTACTTACATAGTTTGTCTGTGGGATCACAAGTCTCAAAATTCCAAATTAAAACTTAAATATTATATGAAGTTAGCTAAAAAATACTTTTTAAGTTTCCTTTTAAAAACATTTGTATATTGTTCCCGGCGTATATCCCCGGGTAAACTATTTAATAGATATGGTAACCGTTTCTTCAATTTTCTATCACCAAAGTAGTTATTTACTTTAGGTACTTCAAATTTACCCGCAGACACTGACCGGGTACAATGATTATGGTTGACCAATGTTGGGCTGTTCTCCCGACTGCCATGGTTATTTGTTATTAATAGTTAATACTTTTCTGGGTATTCAGACCTTTGTTTTAAATTTGGTTAAAGTTCAGTTTTATCAGAACACGAGTGTAACCAGTTTGACAAACTTTTAATGAACACGTCCCGGTTGCTACGAAACCTATAGTGTAGCATACTTGTTCCAGAAACAGCCATAAAACCACAATGCACAGTTAAGTTCAAACCAATATGCGTAGCAGTGAACGTGTTCGTAGCACATATAGGCAGAATATCTGCTACAATCGAGTCATACTAGAGGGTATCATAAATACTTCTTCTTCTTCTTAGCGTGTCGATGGAAACCCATATGGAGGAATCACAATGGAGAAATTACAACGATCATAAATACTTAGACATTGATGAAGTAGTAGGGAGTAGGATGTTCGTGTAGTACCTACATTTGTTTGATTATTTACATAGCAATGATCGACAATACGAGCCAAGATTGTCCGGCATGAAATGCAAAGGAAAGTTTGGAACTAAACTCATACACGTGCGTATCCATTGAGTGAGCGGCTCTAGATTCAGTTTAAAGTATATTTATCATTTAGTTACAAGTTTAAAACAATTGTAGAAACAAGATTCTCTTTTTGTAATACGATTGAATGAAAAACATTTCGTTAAACGTGTGCTCACTCAGTCCTCACAAACGGTCAGTCATATTTTTATAATGAAATAAGTTTGCCAATTCATTCAGTGTTCTTTATTTTGTCGAAACTCTCTTTAATTAGACCCTGTAAATTCAGATCGTCAAGTATCGTATTTAAAATGTTACTATAAATTCCTTGTGCTCACTCAATCCACACGCTATTGAATTTCTATGAACAAACTATAGATTCGCATTCCATTGTATACATTGTTTGAATTGGCTTGAAACAGGATTATTCAGCATAATAACAAACCACTTTTATAGTGCGTTCTTGAGTAAAATGGATCCCTAGTGCTCACTCCGTTCGCCAACGCTAAATGCTTGAATAACTTTTTCTAAGTTAACTCAAAAGAAATAGTGAACATATCATTTTTTTGTACAAAAATACCATAAAAAATTCGGCAGTACACAGTTTGATATTTCTATTAACTTTTGGAGATATACAAAACTTAACTTTTAGTTTAAATGACATAATAATAGGGTGTCTCCACTTGACAATAATAAGAGGACATTAAATAAGACTGGATAAATTGAGAAGGTTTAATTGTCACATTCAATAAATAAATATAAGTACCTATACGCCAGACAACACACCAAGTATCTTGTTTTCGTACAAAGGAATTTTCTCCCTTGTGTCACGAGTACCATACAACGACTATGGCACTTATGATCATTTTTGCGTCTGCTGATTTGCATCTGTTATTATTTATAACTCAAAGCACTAATTTTTCAGGATAGTATTATACAGGGTGGTATTTTGGTCAGCTACGAGCGAATCAGGGATGATAATATGAGTTGTGCTTATTCTAAAGAGTATATATATTTTTAAATTTAATTAATATTATTATTATTTATGTAATTGTTATTTATTTATTGTTTATTTTATTCCCTCAAGTGTGTGTTTACACCCAGCACCTAGCAAGGTTCCCGCTGAAAATCAGTGTCGTGGCATGCTTACCATCAGCTGTCACGACTTATACTGAGCGGGGACCTTTTTGGGACACCTTGAGGTTCTATGTTTTTGTTCCGTCCAATTTATATTTTTTTCATTTTATTTTGATATCTTTTGTTTTTGTTATTGTCCTTGCTATTTTTATAATAGCACCTCTTGTGTGACAAATAAATAAATCATTCATTCATTCATTCATTCATTCATAAATTATATGCAAGTTTTATATGAGGAAACCTTTTCACAACTTTCTAAAAAAAATCTAAATAAATGGGGCAACTCGCACCCTCACGCGTAGCTCGCTCGTATCTACGAAATACTACGCCGTAGGTAGTAAGCTACGAGTAGGCGACCTGGTGTTGATAGTTTTGACTAGCCTGCTACATCGTAATGAAAAATAGATTTTGTGAGTCTTTTCCATTTAAATAAAAATGTTTTTATATATAAAGGTTCTGTTATTCACCATTCGGCTACAGAACCCCAAAACTTTAAACTAAAAACAAACCTACCTATTAAACAAAACCATTTCCTTAAGGCAAGTAAGCGAGGATGATAACTGCTTGATCGCGTGTAGTTAAGTCAGTTAAGTCCTACTATTTTGTCACGTGTAGACACCCTATTCCACGTCTTTCATACAAAATATGAAACTTTGTTTGAGTCTAAAAGTAAATAGAAATATTGAACTGTGTACTGCCGAATTTTTTATGGTATTTTTGTACAAAAAAATGATATGTTCACTATTTCTTTTGAGTTAACTTAGAAAAAGTTATTCAAGCATTTAGCGTTGGCGAACGGAGTGAGCACTAGGGATCTATTTTACTTAAGAACGCTCAATGAAAGTGGTTTGTTTTTATGCTGAATAATCCTGTTTCAAGCCAATTCAAACAATGTATACAATGGAATGCGAATCTATAGTTGGTTCATAGAAATTCAATAGCGTGTGGATGGAGTGAGCACAAGGAATTTATAGTAAAATTTTAAATACGATACTTGACGATCTGAAATTACAGGGTCTAATTAAAGAGAGTTTCGACAAAATAAAGAACACTGAATGAATTGGCAAACTTATTTCATTATAAAGATATGACTGACCGTTTGTGAGGACTGAGTGAGCACACGTTTAACGAAATGCTTTTCATTCAATCGTATTACAAAAAGAGAATCTTGTTTCTACAATTGTTTTAAACTTGTAACTAAATGATAAATATACTTTTAACTGAATCTAGAGCCGCTCACTCAATGGATACGCAGGTAACTCATACGAGTATGTGCTAACAAAATCCGATAAATGCAGGTCATACCAAACATTAATTTAAGCTTCTTGTAGTTTGTAATGTTTGAGAGCACTTCACAAAATGTATGGTATGACCTGCATTTATCGGATTTTGTTAGCACATACTCGTATGAGTTTAGTTCCAAACTTTCCTTTGCATTTCATGCCGGACAATCTTGGCTCGTATTGTCGATAATTGCTATGTAAATAATCAAACAAATGTAGGTACTACACGAACATCCTACTTCCTACTAATATTATAAGTCAATGTTCGTGAGGATGTATGGATGTTTATTACTCCATAACGCAAAAACTACTGAATGGATTTTGCTGAAACTTACCAATAATATATAGCATGTACATTTGTTTATCACATAGGCTATAATTTACAATGATTTTTTGTGGGGTATGATATAAACGCGGTTGTAACCGCGGGATTCTGCTAGTTACTTTATAAGTTACATACAGTAGCGTGAATACACATGGCTCCAATGTAGAACATTCTGAGGGCTTAAATTATGATTTTTGTTTGGCAAAGAGACCCCGCAGACCTTCATAATTGTACTAAATAGAAAAATATTTTGCAAACGGCCCTAAACCTATTTACGGAAACTCGCTTTAAAATCGGATTTGTAATCAAATTTATGTGAGTAGGATACTTATGTACTCGTGTTTCAGCAAACTGGCCTGATATTTTCCCTCGAAACCCCTACTTAGGCCCATACCTGACACTCTTAAGTTGGGTCCATTTGGATAATGTAACCAAATTCAATCAGCGTCTACAAATTGCACGTCATACGTTCAATAGACTTATTGCCAGCACATCAGGATATTCATTTTTGTTAGAATCTAACCTTTAATACAAGTGAATAAGATACCGCAGTGCTTACCTTGATGTACTGTCGTCTGTGCTTGAGCGTATTGGTCTGATTCAAGAGAACCCCAATTTTGATATTGGATTTCGCGGGCAATCCAATTATTCGACGCTACATGCGGTTATCGATTCGAAAATGATTTCCAATGACGGGATAATTCTGATTTGAATGTGAATGATTTTTAATTAAATCCGTTGCGCGAAACAAACGTGTGTGCAAATCACACATAAAGCTTTTGAGCTTAAACGCCTAGGTTTATTGAACTAATTAGTAACGGAATACAAACCTCTTAAGCCTTTAATTTTTTTTCAATACGTCAAGACTCTGTGCTTCGTCAGCGGTTATGTTTGTCCTTCTTAAGAGTTACATAAGCTCTCTCTTAATTTGCACTATATCATTATCTTTTAAAACCACTATAAATGTATGTATTTACTTTCAACCACACTTCGTGTCTAGTTGAGTTCACAATTATTTTTGATTTGACACTTTTAGAGCAGATTATTAGTAAAACAATTCCTTATAGCGGAACATACTGCATTGGAGTCCAAACTGACGACGTTGTGCTAAAAAGAAAATTGTACCCCATTTACTTTCCGAAAAGACTGCGACTTGAACTCAAAATGACGTCACGGCGGTAACGTAGCGATGATTGCCGTAAAATCCTTATGACGGAAGCGCTATACGAGACCAACGCGGTAACCTGGTCAGCAAATAAAATGGCAGGACGAATCACGGATGTACACAAGTTATAAAAAGTGGACTTTGTTACTTAACTCTTGAAACATGAAGCTAAACGAATAAACATTACCACTTTAGGAATACAAAAACACTAAGGTGCTCGTGGTGCAGAGGCGGCAGCGCTTTAGTAGTGATACCGAAGTTTTAAGCAACCAATGGCGGTTCTGTTTGGTGACCACTCCGACTATCTAAGTGACGTATATCACGAGCGATATAAGCGACGATAAACGTGACAGTAAGAATGGCCGCTTGCTTTGCGAACACCTCTCTACCAGACCACACTAAGCCGATGTTTGCGATGTGATGTAGATAAAGTATTGCTTGGTCATACCACCTTATACTTCAGACGAGGAGGCCTTTGCCCAGCAGTGGGATGTTTACTTTACTGAGAGTTTCATGTTTAAAAAGGTAGTTTCTTATCAAGAATTGACATGAGTAGTCCAACCTCAATTTAGTTTAGCCTAACCACTGTGATTTATCGCAGAACAATAATAAGAGACTATCAGGCTATAAACAAACGTGTCGGCTATCTATTGTATCGGCTACAAACTGGACACCCTACTTCTGTGGGCTCAACATCATTCCACACACCCGCACCTTTATTCCATGGATATTATTTACCGCGGAAAAAAAAATATTTTGCCGTGAAATTCCAGGTTAAAAGCACCACCATTTTTATTTCTCGCTCTAGAAGTTTCACTTAGAATGCGGTTTCAAATGTTTGTAAAAATAATAAATTGAACGCGTTTACAACATTAAATTCAGTGTCTCAGTTGAGGACATCCTATTCTTGTTTGGAGTTTGAACTTTGACTTATACTGGTAATACTTAGGTACGCATAAAGCCAATGGTTTATTTCTGTGATAAAGAGAAACAATATACCTTTAGCTTATAGGCGTTGAAGTGACTGCTATTGCTATTAAAAGCTTTTAATAAAGGATACTCTGGTGGTTTCAGAGCTTCAAATATTTTCGTTCACCGGCTAAAACAAGTTCTGAGAAACTGATTACTGATTGGTTGCTTTGTTAATAACGAAGTATTAAGGTTTCAGAGTAACTTGAATGATTGCTATCTTAGCTCGTTATGTTGTTTGTTACCACATAAAATCATTTCGTAAGAAACAAGACAGGTCATCGTGGGTTACAGAGATATTTATCCTTCAAAATTAATTTGCATGTCAAATACAGTAGTTCAATAAACAAAGCAAAGTCGCAGGGAAACTTAAGTGTCTCATACCTAGACTGTAATTAATAACTGTAAAGGCTCGCTTTGTTCGTAAGTATATCCGAGGGCTTGCTTTAATCCTACACGCGTAACCACCTGTGGATTAATGCATTTAATTTTGGGTCTGTTCTCTAACTCCATTACTTGTAAGGACCGCTGACATTTAGTCGGACACACGGGTAGAAGGTGAAGTGAACAATATGTATAATATAAACGAAAAAACTTATTACACATGAACAGAAGATTCACAATAGTACAATGAAAATGCTGCGATGGGCTGCTGTGGTGACAAGACTTGCTAAAGTACGAAATAAGTAGGTATGTTAGGGGATCATTTCAAGTAATTTTTATTGTAGAAAAGATGTCTGAAAGCCGAATGCGTTGGTATGAACTTGTGATGAGACATGATGAAGAACACGTTATAAGGAAAGTTCTAGCCATCCCAAATAAGAAGAGAGGCAGGGGACGACCATGGGTCACGTGGTAAACAACTGTTTCCAAGGACTGGGAAAGAGCTTAGGTGGAGGAATGGACAACCAAAGATCGACTGTCTTGGTGCCTTAAAACGAGTAGGGCCGACCCTAAATGAAAAGGGAAAAAGCAAAGCAGAAGAAGAAACATTCTTATTACTTACACGACACTGAAAAATCCATATTCCATCTTTTCCGTGGTGGACCTCGTCCCCTCCAGCCACCACTGTTCATATGTCCGTCTAAAGATTTGAAGTGCCCTTTCAACTGTCACTTTCAAACTTCATAAATACCTTAATTCATACCCTTAATTACTTAGAGCCTTCATTTTACAATGCTAATTTTTGGTCGAGCTTTAGAAACTTCAAAGCATTCTGAGAATTTGATGTAAGAACACGGCTAAGATTATAATTTTATGAGAGTACTAAATAACAGTACATGATGCCGCTACCATGTTTATAATACTTTGCTGCAGTTTTTCTATAGTTGCTGACCAAGTACCCGAAATCAGATAGTTGCAAACAGATAAAGTAAATCTATTCAGGCGTAAATGGAATAGGAGGTCTACTACGAAAAACGAAATCCGTTAATACGATTATCGTTTTTCGGATCCGAAACATTTTTAGTATGGAATCCTCACTACGAAATGCTTCGGATCCGCAAAACCATTATCGTTTTGACGGATTTCGTTTTTCGTAGTAGGCCATCAGGACCGTATCAACTCGAGGCGTTCAACTTGGGACTCTAGACCAGCGGCGCATGCGTTTTACGCACTTCGACGCGGCTAGTCGTCCGATGTTTGTCGAATATCAGTCCACCCTTCTAAACGTGCAGTCTTTCATAAGAAAAAAACTGTCATGAGCACACGCGATCTCTAGGGCGAGGCGACTGCTATCCGTACCCAATCCGATGCCGCAGCGTTGCTGATCCTTTCCATAACGTGCTTCCGTGTAGTTGATGCCCGTTTGATGTCAATACGATCTCGTTCCCTTTACACGCGGTTAGATCTTCGTCGACAGTCTTCGTTAGAACAGAAACTTAACAAATTTTTGTTGAGTGCGAAGATATTTTCTGTAGGACTACAAAATACGGGTAGTTAATTTAGTTATACAATCTGATTTATTAAATAAAATGCTACATGGTTTACTATTGTTGATCGCTCGTCGAGTCCGTGTGTAGTCCAAGGATAAAGTGGTGACAGTTTCGAGGATCAAATGAAGACGTTTCGCCCGGACAGGCGGTCCGATGATAGATGGGCCCGCGGTGAATCGGGGAAATGGACCCATAAGTTTCCATTTACCGTATAAGGTTGCAGTTATGGTACCTATGCCCTAATACCTTGTATAAACCGTCATATTTTTAGTAATTTTAGCACTGGTTGTATAGTTGCAGTCCAGTGTACATCGCACACAGTCTAGACGCGCTTAACCTTAACTATTAAATTTATTTATTTATACTTTATTGCACAACCAAAAACTGTACAAGTGGAGAGCATAACCCAATATTTTTTATACGTTTTGAAATTAAATTACAGGCTTGTATATCTACACAATTAGGTATAAGACGTAAAAGCTTAGCGCTTTAATTTAATTCTACGCGCATGGTCCATAGTTTGCTGGAGACAGGACATGATTGATGGGGCCCATCACTGTGACACTGGACGCTGGTGAGGGCAGGATGTCGTTTAGTTTATGTCACAGGAAATTAAGTGGAAGAAACTTTGGAGATAACAAACGAGTGCACGTGAACTTGAAATATTTGAAACTTTTCTCCATGTCATTTTAATCATGTTAGATTTTTGTACTTGGCATTACGGTGCACTAAAGTTAAAAAAATAGTTCAAGTAATACCCTAACACAGTGCAAAAACAAAAATAAAAGGCAAATATTATTTGTTTCAGGTAAGCTGAGTTCCTCATTTTATCATTTATTTAGTGAGTCAAAGTGAAGTGTAAGTATTTGTTCTTAAATTACTAACTTTTATTTGAATCTTCAATCTACCTTCATTAAAATACACTTACGGATAAAGAATAAAATTATTCATTTTATTTTAAAAATCATGCCCATTTCTCACATTGGGTACTAATAGGTAAAAATAAGTATTTATTTGTCTTTCTAATGATATGCCTTATGAAAGTCCAAATATTTTTTGTTTATGTTTCTGTCGTTTTTTGGCTAGAAATACAGAAAGAATTATCATTATTAAGGGGGATTGCTGTTATTGTAAATACGTTTAAGCCTATCATCAGCTATGTATGAAAATCTGTCGTACTATTTTAAGTTAAACCCAATTTAGATGTTCTCTGGCGTTAGGTAAGTTAATAAACCCCTAGCAAAGTCGGCATACAGAATTAAGTTTCAATTTGCTTGCAAATCAAAGAGTACAAGTTATTAAGTTACCATATAATTTTGTATTTCATGATTTCCTTTGATTCCCTTCGTAAAATTTGAAGGACTTGAAGCAATTAGTGACTAAGGAGTAATTACGCATGATGATTAGTTATATTGAAAACATTTGCTTTAATGTTAAAATTACATGAATATTTTATATAAGGTCACCTCGTTTTAAGTGATAATATTTAAAGGGAAGATTCATTATTATTTGTGGAAAACACTTTCGGTTTTTATCCGCTAGTTTTTGAAAAATTGGAGACTAAAGTTTTTTTGTCAGATTTTATTTTTTTATTAAATAATGCTAAGATAAGAGAAAAAGAAGGTTTGGTCATTGAATTGAGAGAGGCGAAGCCGATGACGTAGATAACTTTTTAAATTGTCAGGGTGCTGTTTTAAAAAATGATATGGAGTCTGGAGACAAGAGCGAACCCATTTCAAATAAAAATAAAATAATATAAATAAAAATCTCAATTTTCCGAAATATAATAGTAGTGTCCTGTTTCTACGATGCATACAAAGCCATTGTTAAAATATTATCACATAAAATGGTTTGACCTTATATACTCATATCATACTAATTGTAGTTCCTACTTACTCACAATTTTACTAAATAGGCTAAAAAAAATTGATTGCAATGCAAAGTTATTATGTTTTTTGCTCTATTGCTAGGAGCAATCCATTTTACGTTAACCTTTTTTGCGACAAATATTGTCATCGTAACAGCTCATAATATTGAAATGGAGAGAATGAGTGACAATTTAAATTTTAACCTCCTACTGGTATTATAATGATGGTATATAAGATGGTTGTTACTCTTTTATGCAAAAACAACTAAGAACTTTACAACAATATAGTTTATACACTGGAATAACAAATAGGCTACAATTCATAATGATATACAATGAGATACAATATTAAACCGGGTGAAGCCAAGATCTATTAGTTATTTTATAAAAGTTTTGAAATGACGTTTTCGTAGTTCATTAAGAGCATAGTATCGAGAAAACTATGCAGAAAGTTCAGCAACTTTAGCAGCAAATTCTGGATATTTAAAGCCTTCACGGATGTGTTTATTATTATTTTTTGTCATTGTTTTGTTTAAGCGACTGCTGGTGTCCTACCGATCCCTGTAATGTATATTCTCCTTTTACGAGGCTAAGGTGAAAAGTAGTTAGTATTTTTTGTTAAAAATACTGTTTTTTATTAACAACGTGTTTGTGAAGTTTGGTATTTACATGTTAATAACAATCAAACCAATACTTAACCCCAAAATATACCAAATCAGAAATTGGCGCAATTCTGTTTACTATCTCAAAATGGAACTAAAAAATGAGTTGTTATTAATTGACAGGCTATTTCACTTTGACCGCAAGTTAAAATTGGCAAATGCCAGTCAACCGCAGCACTGTTACCATTCAATTTCAGTACCCCAATCACGAATAATTTCGTTAAAGTATTTGTATAGTAACGTTATCATTTGTATGAGAATTTGTAGCGCCTCTATCGGTCGTAAATCAAACTAAAAATCTGACACTCGCATAACATAATACATATCAATAAATTCAATTTATTACATCGTTTTACTTGTTTCTGGAGGTTCCATATTTACGATAGTATGACGACATTTGCGGTAATGCTTTCGAGCATACTACACAACACAACTACGGGAGTGCTTCGTGCTACCGTCTGACGAATAAATCAAATGTTTGTGGTTGGGGTACACGTAAAGGTTTTACTTTGATTCTGAAATTAATTGCGACGGTTGTTGTTTATTGACAATGCTGTTATGTTAAGCCACATTATTTAGGCAATTAAGCGAATCTTATTTCTCAAAATGAATATTGTGTTGTGATCGTTAAATAGGTAGGTATATATTTTTTTAAATTATGTGCTTACAGATAAATCAAAGCAAAATACTTACATAAGGACGTTCCTTGTTACAATAAAGATATTTGACTGCTGCACTTTTTATTTGTTTATCTTTATTATGTGCTAAACATATTAACATAAGTTGTAAAACATAGTTTGGGAGTATATTATCAGAGCACCTTGACCGCGCCGCCCAGCGCCAGCCGAAGGTTGGCTATTCCTGACCGAGCATGAACTTTCATTTTTAATTGGTATCGACTGACAGCTCAATCAGAACGAAACCCCACACTGCCAATACGCGAGATCAAATACGATCACGAGAGTGAAATTAGTTTCAAAAATACATCAAGGCACGAGTAAAGTTCAGGCTAGAAAACGCTGTGTAGAAATTTCATTCACTCCTCGCACATTATTTCGGATTTCATACCTTTGGTAATTGAAATTATGTACCTAGTAGAGACGTACCTATGATACGACGACGACGTCTTTTCTCTTCAAACAGTAAAAACGAAAAAACAAATATATGTAGGTATGAGTTTACAATACTACAATATACACCTATTCATTGTTTATTTTTAAAGCTACAGTAAAAAATAATCTGCTAGCCTTTTCTTGCAAAAAAGGGCTAAGCATCCTTGTATAGGTGGGGCAAAATTAATTCCATATTATGTAATAAAATTCCATTAAAAACATTAACGAACACAACAAAATATGACCCACTTCCCCCGCTGGCCGCGACATTGCTAGCGGTTGGCTATTTCAAGCTAAACTTGACTTTGAGATCAGTCTAGACTTTCGCTAAAAGGCTAGCAATAGCTGATAAATTAATTTGCGATGCAAAGCCTAGAGTTATGTGTTATGAATTAATGATGAATAAACACTTTTGTTTTAACTAAAAGATTTGATTAAAGTTTCTAGTTCTGTATTTGCGACTATTTATATGATTTTATTTTGTACATAATGTAATGAGATGACATATAAAAAACGATAAATTCTTAAATATAAATAATTATTTTTATTGCCCACCATCTACTTTATGGGCTCTGAACACAGGCTGCCTTTCTTTTTGACCTGGTAAAAACCTATAATTTCAAAGAGTCAATTCTACTAAAATACCTACCTGTTGATTTGTATTGTGCATAAAAATGGCACAATTTAATTAGATTGTTAGCGACTGTTCCCCTTTGCAATTAATACCAAATCACGCCATCTATTGGAAGTAGTATCAACGACGTATCCCTCCAATGCGCGTGGGTACTAAAAGCAGGTTCACGATATTGAAAAGCCACTCTCAGAAGATACAAAGTGAATTCGGAAAATTCCGACAGAGGGCGTAAAAAAGTTTCCCAGGATTGGAATAGATGGCATCATAAGCTCGGAAATTGTAAGTGTTTAAAAATATGGCGATTTCATTAGTTTATTATGCATTTGGCAAAATCTTTGATCAATCTTACCTACTTATTAGGTAAAATATTAGTGAATAATAATTAATATATATTTTTTTACATTTTGAAATTTTAATCAAAACAATAAATTAAGAGTTCCATGGGAGCTAACATGTCCGTAAGTGAGAATCCTAGTTTTTTTCCCATGCGTAGGCTATTTCATATTACAATTCATTTTCTCTTTGCTAAAACTGTGGCACAATAAACGGCAAAATTGACGATCCCTTGCGGCGACAAAATAAACTCCCAGGGGTTTATATTCCCGCCGATATTTTAACGAAGTTCCGAGCTCCAGCACACCGAGCTAGAATTAAGGTATTTTTAACCGACGAGGTTGAAGCTCAAGAAGCAGGTTATTTTTATTTCTTTTTTTTTTGTTATAGTTTAATAGATAATTAAAATAACAGTGAAATGAAGACAGAAGTTGTACGTATATGAGTTAATTTGTTTATAAATAATCCTTTCTCGAATAGTCAAGAAAATATATTTACCGCACTGTAATAAATAAGTCACACAGACTCTTAAATTACCAAATACGAGTAGAGTGCCGCAATTTATTGGTAGTTCTGCAAAATATTTAGAATTGAGAAAGAAAATTGTATTTTTTTACACACACACGACAATTGATTTTCAAAGAACTGATGGATACTTAAAGGATGAGTTTAATTCTCGTGATGGGTTATTTTCAGTTGTTAGTCGTCAAAAAATGACGCTAGGTCACCAAACGCACGCCGAGCCAGGCATTATCTCCGGTCGATACAGCCTGCCCGGGTAGATTCGGTTACGTGGATGAAGCCTGGTTTACGATGCTCATATAGCCTATATCGTCTGCTTTACGGCAGCCGTATCATTGGTTACGTACGGCTATGATTGGGCTTACATAGAGTTAGCTTTATTTACATTTATAGACCGGCTCGGCGCGCCGGTTGATGCTTTTCGGATGCTCCTTTATATGCATGTTTGCTTAATATTTGTGATGTAAATTATTTGCATAATATTTGTATATTCACCTGTTTTAAATAAATTACTAATGCTACATATTGCTATTTTTTATTGAAGCCTTTACTGAACAGGCTGCAACCAAGCAGATATGCACCACCCCAGATCTTATCCACACCTGACATCAGGTGCTTAGAACTTTGGGATTCGTTAAAATGATTACCAATAAATTGGATAAAGACTTTATTGATAAAATCTATAGTCGTACCGTCCCACTCAATAAATCACAATTAGTGTTCTTATTTATCATCAACATTATTGGATCTTTTATTAAATTATTCAGAATGAAAGGATGTGAACAAAATAATTAACACACGTTACATGGATAGATAGCCATCTACAGACTGGATAGACTTAATATTTAGTATTAATTTGATACACAATTTTATCATTAATTGCCTGACATTTATTTTGTCTATTTGAAATCTATATGAATACCTACTATTTCAACAGGTGTGGGATTTCCAAGATTAGTTCTAGTCACGATCTAGACTACTATCTTAGTTAAATTCTAAAAACGTAGACAGGTACCAATGATGTCCCAAAATTGGAGTACGTAATGTATATTCTATCAAAAGAAAATATGAACGAATCACTAACAAATCAAAACAGTTATAATAATAGTTTAAAAAACTAAACAACACGCTTTTCGTATTCCTGACAGCAAACCCTTTCATTTGATACCCATATTATGGGAGTGCATTTCAAATAGCCTGTCCGCCATCTTGGGGAGGCCGCCATATTGGATTTGTAATGACGTTTTAGCTAGTAATGTTTTGTCATCAGAACTGCAAAATTTCATCCTAATCGAAGACCGGGAAGTGGTTCAAATTAAGATACCAAGATTTTCTTACATACATAGTTACAATTGAAGCTAATAAAAGCGTGTTAAAAATGTGAAACGCTAATCACGTTCAATGAGTTAACAGGTAGATAACTGATCAATTGGTATAGGAATATCATTATTTAATAACACATTGTCGTAAGTACATATACGACGCTATGATCATAGAACCCTCCTATACCTTCCCTTTTGAAGTTGTCAAAAAAACAGGAAGAAACCATACATTTATGAAGAAGTGCGTAAGTGGGGTGCGGTGCGAAGTCCTTAGTCCATTCCGTCCAAATTCAGGAACTCGTTCGTATCTAGACGGGTCGATAGAGCGTAGTGCCTGCCCGGGCTGCGGGCCTAACAGTGGTTTGAACGACTTACTTTCACCATAACCACCCTTTTATGTCAAGATTCATGCAGAACAATTTATTTAGGGCATGTATTACATTGTCTTAATAAGTTTCCATTTGCGTTATCTCTACACTACTTCATACAAAACGACGTTTCAAAGAATTATTCTACCTTTTGTGCTAACTTGTCGATGGGGAAACTGGCCCTAAGTCGCGTTTGCTTTTTCTAGAAATGCTTGCTAGGGTAAGGGCTCCTCAGTTTTGTTAAAAATCTATTATCTCTATGATTCCTTTTTATGTAGGTAGGTATTCAATTCAACGAGTTATCCTTTAATGTTTTGACATTCTCTTAGGTAAAGGTAATTTAATGAAACCTACCCATTGTGTTCGTGCTATAATGCAATCTTCATAGCCACTTTTCCTTATAATTTCATTTACTTAATTATCAGGGCACAATTGATCATGCAATTATAGTAGTATCCGTTTATTATTGTTAACTAATGAGTCTCTAAGTAGTATTTTGCTTACCTTTTACATGACATTATCGGGCTTGAGCAAGCTGAAGCTGAATTTAATCAAGAAGACGAAGAAGGAAGTTTTGTTATACACATCTAATTCTAATCAGCAACATAATCGGCTGCGCCGGAGGTCCCAGGTTCAATTCCCGGGTCGGGCCAAAAATATGTACCGGAGTTTTTCTGTTCAGAAATTCTCAGGGTAGCCCGGAGTTTGGAAGTTGGCGGTGTTTCACCCCCGTGCCTCGGAAAGCACGTAAAGCCGTTGGTCTTGCGCCTGATCTCTCTCCGGTCGTGTCAGATTGTTGTCCCATCGGGCTATGAGAGTGAAAGGAATAGAGAGTGCACCTGTGTTTGCGCACACACTTGTGCACTATAATATGTCCCGCGCAGTCGGTTGGTCCTTGTGACTGGCCACCGTAGTCGAAATCGGCTAGGGGGACTATATATATATAATATAATCAGCAACAATGTTGTTTAAAACTTTCGTGTTCACTAACATTAAAATATGATTGCTGCCAAGTACCTTATTATTTATGAGGTTTGAACATCAGTTTGCTTTTAAATAAATCATTCTGCCCGAAATAGATCTAACACTTTAATTTTATCGTTTTTTATTTTGTTGAAGTTGTCAATCAACTTTATGAACTTGACCTTTCTAAAATTCGGTTCGTGATAGATTGACTCGTTAGTAGTTTCAGTACGTCAGTGAACCCGTCTAGATACCTGTGCTGGAAGTCTGAAGCAACATGTTTGACATTTCGCGTAGACAATTTTAATATTCTGATCCTCCTGATGCTCCATCTAATATCCTTCAACATACATAGCGTAATCTTTAACAAATCTTATAAAATGTTTGTAATTTTTAAGGTTGATTCAAACATTATTTCCAATCAATAAATACCAATTTTGTCTCAGCATTATTTGAACGCCACCTGGTGGTTTTACAGGGAACTATGTCGAGACTCCCGCGCCTGGGGTGGAGGAAATTACCTACTAGCTTTAAAGCATGAACATTTTATTTTAATTTATGTCTCTTTATAGTGGGTAAATTAAAGATTATTTTTATTCTTACCTTAGAACTTATCTAAGGTATCTTAATCTATCACGTTACATCAGATATTTTTCACATAGCATAGGTAATTAAAGTGGGTAAAAATGATATCTCAAAATTAGCTCCATCATTTTGCTTAACGTGTGTGTTTTGTATATATGCTTACCTAACTTTTTATTTTTATTTTATCATTTATCTTACTAATGAAATAGGTAGTTTGAGCTTTCCAATAGGATAATAAACTTTTTCGTCGGGTTTTCGAAGACACGGTCTGACGGGAGCTTAGTCTCTTGAAAACGAGTTTCATCTATGAATAAATTCTTAATCGACTCGCTTAGAATAGGGTTGCTTGTGGATGTAATTGCTAACTCTCCTTCCCATCTCAGTAAGAAGAGATTGACAAAATCTACGATCAAATAAGAAATGAAAATCCTAATCGCAATGTATCTGAGATATATTTACTAGAAAATAAACTTGCACATGAGCTTAAAACTCAACCGGCGTATACTCTAAGTAGTAAATTATAAAACATGTCACCGTTCCACAGCAAAAAAGGTCATCGACGGTAAATGAATCTAAAACAAAAGAAGACATGAATAAACAATGACCAAGCATTCTTGAGGTTTGCCGAGCAAAGACCGGATTGGACTAGTTTCGGAAGAAAAACGATAAAAACCTCAGAGATATCGGGAAGTGACTCTACGTTTCTTAACGCCGATCGGCGGTCCCGATCGAACTATGAATAAATTTTTAATCCGACCCCAAGAGCTAATGTCGATTAACATTTTCTAAATCAAAAAGTGGATGGAGAACGCTATACAAACCAAGTTTTCATTTCATGACCCCCCAAAATCCTACAAGTATTCGTTGTAAAATCGTTAAAGCTCGCTAGGGCCCTATAAAATAATTCAGGAAAAGTCATCATCATTATCATCATCATTATCAGCCGAAGGAAGTCCACTGCTGAACATAGGCCTCCCCCACGGCTTTCCACTGCGACCGGTTGTGAGCGGTCTGCATCCAGTGCGATCCTGCGATCTTTACAAGGTCGTCTGTCCATCTTGTCGGTGGACGTCCTACGCTGCGCCTTTGGTAGAATCTAGGACTTTTCTGCCCCAACGGCCATCAGTTCTACGCGCTATGTGCCCTGCCCACTGCCACTTGAGCTTATTGATTCGCAGGGCTATGTCCGTTACCTTAGTTCTTCTACGTATCTCCTCGCTTCTGATTCGATCTCGTAGAGAAACACCGAGCATAGCCCTCTCCATCGCTCGTTGTGTGATTTTAAGCTTCTTTATGAGGCCCATAGTTAGAGACCACGTTTCGGATCCGTATGTCATCACTGGTAACACACACTGAAGACTTTCGTCTTCAGACACTGAGGTAACTGAGACGAGAAGACGCTCTTGCGCAGTTTCCCGAACGCTGCCCAGCCGAGTTGGATTCGTCGATTGACCTCTTTCTCAAAATTACACCTACCTAATTGGATTACTCGTACTTGTCCCAGGTAGACGTACTCGTCAACAACTTCGAGAATTGAGTTCCCAAAAGATACCGGAGTGGGTACAATAGGAAAAGTATTCTTGTCAAATTAATTTGACCGCTATGTTATAAGGCCTGTTTAAGACCTAGCATTATCTGTTACCAACTTGTACACAACGTAGTCTACGTCACATTTTAACATTATCATTAATACTGGCCATTTAAATATTGTAGAGTAGTAAACTAGCATAGTATTAGCCACTGACGCTAAAAATCATTATCTCAAAAAGAACTCCTATAAATGCTATTAATAGTGTGGTATTTTAATAAAATTATTTAAATACCGTACGTCTTATAAATGTCAAGTTTGATCACTCAAAAATTACGATTTTAATTTTATAGTCATTCACAGAATAATAAAAATAAAACAAACTTTACAACTCATAATAAAAGTAAATACCAATGAGTAGATACAAAATTTTAAATTGGAGCTAGATTTGAGGTATCAGTTTGCCGTTTGCCGCGGATTCACGTGCAAAAATATTTGATGTCATAAACAGGCATCTTGGGAGTAAGGAATATTCCAGGCGGCTTTATTTATGACTGATATTATTATTTATCTTGTCGGGGACGACTTACGTCTTTGGTCGAAGAGTAAAATCCAGAACCATTCTGCCCCAACGGCCATCAGCTCTTCCCGCTATGTGCCCTGCCCATGCCACTTGAGCTTACTGATTCTCAGGAATATGTATGTTACCTTATTTCTTCTACGTATCTCCTCATTCCTGATTCGATCTCACTCGACCTTGTAAAAATAGCAGGATCACACCAGACGTAGATCCCTTGCGGTGGCTGTGCAAAACCGTGGGCAATCAATCACAGACACAGATAAACTTTTTTTTTGCTAACCGTTTGAGTCCCATTTCTGGGAAAAGGCCTGCCTCAAAAAATATTATATTTATATTTAATTATAAAATATTTAGAATATACACATAATTAACTTTTTTTTTGTACCGCATGTCTACAATCAATTTGAATGTTTGGCAAAAAACGATACGCGCGTAAATATTGAGTCGGAAATTAACATAAAGGTAAAAAAGTTATAGACTAATTTAAATGCCTTATCGTAAATTAGGTAATCGATAGATTAACTAATAAAATTTGGAAAATTGATAATAAAATCTTGATTGTTTTATTATCTTTGCGCAGGTCCGCGTTATTTGAGATGAATAAGTTTGACCTTTAGAGTTTATTTTAATGAATACTTATAAATAATTAACCAACATCTGTCATCATGTTACAAAGTATGTTAAAATACAATAAAATAATAGATTTTTTCGGTAAATTTTATGAGTACCTAGATAGTCCGACCGAGCACAAAAATTTGCTTAAAAGCATAATTACGGATCTTGGTAAAAGGTTCAAAGTCCACCTTTTGTTTTTATGTCAAATAAACAAACTTTTTATGCACCGTTTCGGCTCTACTATACAGGGTGGAATTGCAAGGGGGTGCCAAATTTTTGGCGGTGAAAGGGACCATCAATATGAACAACTTTTACTATGGGGTCATGGTCAAAATCTTAAATAAAATTTCAGGTTCCCCATACAAAATCAGTCACCTACATTGACAATAATGTATGGAGAGGCAGAAAATAAAATTAATAATTGAACGATGGTCCCATAGTATAAAAGTTGTTCATATTGATGGTCCCTTTCACCTCCAAAAATTTGGCACCCCCTTGCAATTCCACCCTGTATTCAACGACTTAGGTCATAAAACTTACTCTTTATGAGGTCTTATACTTCCCACTAAATTAAACCTCTTGAAATACATAAATTATTTTACAAGATTTTTCGGCTGATCCTTAGAAGCAAAAATAATTACTAAGTTAAATTAACATCCAAAATTCCGTAAAGTTCCGTAGCCGAATGGCAAAAACGGAACCCTTATAGTTTCGTCAAGTCTGTCTGTCTGTCCGTCCGTATGTCACAGCCACTTTATTCTGAAACTGTTAGAATCACACAGCTGAAACTTGGTAGGAAGGTGCATCTTATTTACCGCTTTTCGATTCAGATACTAAAAAAATACATTTAATGGGGGGCTGCCATACTTGAAACTAAAACCTAATATTCTTTTTTTCTCAAACTAGATGGGGGGCCATCTAACTTTTGAACTAAGAAAGTGAAAATTTTGCAAAAAATATATGATGTAGATCTCAACAAAACGAAAATTAGTTCGAATGATATCGAACCAGTAGTTTTTGAGATATTGCACATTTTCATCAACCGCAAATATAACTTTGTCTTTCATACAAGCACTATGAAAAACAAAGTTATATTTGCGGTCAACAAAATATTGTGATATTTTTGCTAGGTGGAAGTAAGTGGACCCTGAATTCAGTTTAAGGGCGGTATGGAACCCTCAGTGCTCTGACTTGCGCTTGGCCGGTTTTTTTACGCTGCAGTCATTTAAATATAGCCTTTCAGAACAAGATGGAATATTATATTCCGGAAAGTATCTGGCAGTGGCTGGTGAGTGTAATTTAATACCTTGACATGATGTTAACACGATGTTAACGATGTAAAACATGTTGAAAGATAACACCTAATTGGTTTTTGGTATCACAAATCAAAGAATTTTTAAATAATTATGCCATATTTTGCATATGCCGATACTGCTTATCTAATGTATAAACTAAGATATACAATTTTATAGGCACTGTTTAAGTTTTTTGTGGTATTTTTGACATAAACACGTGTATCGGATTGTTGCTCACAGAACTAGCCCGAAGCATTTGTTGCAAAACATTATTTTCTATCACAGCTCCACGATCGGCCCTCTTGAAAATCTGCAAATTTTTATAGTATTTTTTTCTTTAATTCATAAAACATTAGTACCCACATTAATTTCATTAAAATATATCAAGAGCCTTTACCTACAAATTGCGTAATGTATGTAGACTATAAAGGTGTTTCTCATTGGAATGAACAACAATAAATATAGCTTTAATTATGTGCAAGTACATATTGATGTCAACGCTAGAAAGATTTTTTCATGCCGACTACAAATTGATACGTTATTTGACTGCTCTACATTTTATAAAAATGAGAATAGCATTATTATAAAATCATCGCTCTTATCAAAACTCTTAGGGTCTGATTCTTGACCGACAGTTATTGATGTGGCAGCTGCGCCGTTACAAACCCTCCTCAAGAGAAGCTGTAATAGAGGCTCTTCCAAACATGTAAATTTATTGTACGATAACTTCTGGCGAATTAAAGGAGCATGAATTCTTAGAAAAGGCGTACTTATCATCTTATATCAAGTAAAGATTGTAGAGCTAGTAGTATTTCACATCAGTTAATTGCCAACAGACGTTTAAATGTAAGTATAAAAGTAAAAAAAAAATCCCCGACACTTGACATGGTTATGGTTACTGGTTTTGGTCATGGTTACTTCACCATGTTTTTTCAGTATCATTAAAGTAACATGATAACAAATTCGATATTACATCTATAAACTAGAAAAGAGTTGATGAATTTCAAACGGCTGAATAGATTTTCGTGAAACATGGCTAAGAACACTCAGGATAAATTATCTATGACACAAAAAAAAACTTAAAGAAAATCGGTCCATCCGTTAGGAAGCTACGAGTTCAATCACACAAGTTCAACTTATAACATCTCTTTTTTTACGTCAGGGGTTACAAATACCTTCAAACATAAACCTTTGTAGTTTTAAGTAAGCTTTGTGTATGTATGGTATACATAATCAAGCAATATTTTCAAAATACACACATAGAAACACACCTGATCCAATCAACAGACGGCGTAACATATCGCGGTCTGAAAAACTGCGGAAATATTTCAACCGCAAAGTATTTTTTTGTAATTCGCAGGCTTTGGGTAAATAAATTGATGAGCCACGGGCCGAGGAATACACAAGAGGGTAAAATTTTTGACTGCCCGCTCCCTGAGTGAAAACGAATTTGTATTTTCGCTTTAGATTAAAAAAAACTGATGATCGCTGACAGATACTGAATAATGTATACCTGAGTTT
The DNA here is from genome assembly GCA_963584085.1 of Pyrausta aurata. Lineage (NCBI taxonomy): Eukaryota > Metazoa > Arthropoda > Insecta > Lepidoptera > Crambidae > Pyrausta > Pyrausta aurata. The sequence goes on along the minus strand of OY757252.1, from coordinate 12,313,903 downwards.
ACCTTTCATCAAACCGATGGCGAGTACCTTATTGTGTGAGATTTGGTAATACCTGTAAATTAGGCATGGATGGTCAAAACCTGTAGTATATACTATAATATTATAGTTTATATAATTATCCATACTAACAAAGTTTATAATAATTATACTGCCTACTGCCTTCCATATCCATAGCAACCTTTATTTTTTGCCTACTGCCTTACATAAAATGTAATTGCAGTTACCATCCTTTTTGTGATGGCGCGTCAAAAAAGAACAAGAAAACTCTCTTGCCGTTCGGCAGTTTTCTTCTGAGTTTGGAAAAATATTAATCTTATAGCTTATTAGTATGCATTTAGACATTTATTTTGAATATTTGTTGCTCTATAAGAAACATTATTTTGGTACCGGTACGAACACAACAAAGAAAATAACATAGTCATTGGAGCGACTCTCGGAAAGAAAGGTTAGTAGGTACCTAAGTAGTAGTAGAGGTAGGTAGATATTTTTAGTAGTACACCTGCGGTTCTACTACAAATCTTGCGATATCAAAAGATGTTTTATCTAAAAAAAGTTGCTATCGTATCTTATATAATACTTGCTATACTGCTTACTATCATAGATACTTGCCATCTAAGTAGTTCCTATAAATTAAACAGTTATTTTTACAAAATCATATGCATTTTAATTTGTTAAAACTACGCGTACGTGTAGACATACATTTTATAACAATCTTACTAAAAAATTAAAAGTGTCTTGTATTATGTTCTTAAATGTTACGTAACTGACTAGGATCTACTGTGCAGTTTTTTTCTTCCATATGTATTCAATAGGCCAAAGCACTAAACAGGGTAGGCAGCAGGCAGATAGTGCGTAGAATGCAGGAGTGTAGTCCTCATACATATCCTTCAACTGACCTGTGTACAAAAAGGATTTAAGCCATCGCATTGTAGAAATAACATGTAGAATTTTATCAGCCCTTTCTTACCGCATATACTCGTCAGTGTTCAGACAAGCCTGAATACTGGCCCTCTCGCAAAATAAAACAAAGTAGCAATATACTACATATATGCGTCCACTCTTACAAGTGATTCTCGTGTTATGCCATATGTTGTTTAGGACATAGACTATTGTCTTTATATATTCCTAGGGTCTCTGTCGAACTAGCACACCTAGCACTCGAGACAGTTCTTGTCCTTGAATGAGTAATAAAATAGTTACCACTACAAAATACATGCGTACGTGATAAAAATATGTACTTTAAAAAAAAAGAGCGCGCAATTACTCCGAGAAACATTTGATATCAACTACAAAAGCCAGAAAACCGTACCTTTCATCTTTCTTTGTACCTAAACGTCAGTTCGTATAAAAACGAGTCTATTTGTCATTCTGATCGAATCGATTTAGGAGAACAATTTGTTACTTCGCCTCCTCGCCAACCTCGTGCCTAGATGGAATAGCTTTTTTTATTGTGACTGAATAGAGCAGTAGAAAGAGATAATATTTTTTATTCGACCTAGCATGCATTTATTTTCATGAGACTATATATTAGTTAGACTATATTAACCCTGGGAGGTAGTCATTTGTTTGGTACCTAATTTCTCATAAACTCATAATATTACAAGTAGGATGTATATGTTTTGAGTTGAAAATATGTTTCTTTTATATTTATACTTACCAACAAGTGGTGCCATAGTCATATTTACAAGTCCAGCAGTCAACAAGTACAGGGCATACGCTCCAGGGAAGTCCTGGTGTGTTACATGGCTTGAGATCACTAGTGGGCTGGTCACATGCAACCAGGCCCGGAAGATGCCAAGCGAAGCTGTCACAGTGCTCATCCAGATGAACTGTCGGGCTTGGAACATCACTAAAACAATTAAAAACGTCGTATAAATTTTAAAGAGCGTAAATAAAAAAATGTTGAGTTTCCCGATTTAAATTTTTCAACTGAATAGTAACCAAATTTTCAAGATTGAAATATTCCTTTATAATATTATAAAGCTGAAGAGTTTGTTTGTTTGTTTGAACGCGCTAATCTCCGAAACTACTGGTTCGAATTGAATAATTATTTCTGTGTTGGATAGTCCAGTTATCGAGGAAGGCTATAGGCTATATAACAACACACTACGACCAATAGGAGCAAAGATATAGAGGTAAATGTGTAAAAAACGGGAGAAAGAAGTCACTATTCCACGCGGACGAAGTCACGGGCAAAAGCTAGTAGATATAGATATACAGTCCACGATGTTCTAAAGCTTTTAATGTCACAAAAACAGTGTCCAATAAATCTCCATACTAAACGCACGTCTTTTGCAATCAAAACTCCCACATCATACACTCGACCTTTTCGCTAAGACACCTTTCATACATGTATAAAATCATTCACAGATAGGTTACAAAAAATAAGTAGGATATAACTATTTCATTTGCAATTTATCTTTATATGTTTTTCAAATTGTGTATTTAATTTGCCATCGTTATGTTATCGAGCAATAAAAGAGATGACGCTGATAATTTTTTTATCGTATCTAATATAATGCGCTGCATTTATCAATCGTAAAATCAGAATATTATTAACACTTTGTTAAAACTGTGATGTAAGATCTATTTTTGTTTTACACGATTCAGTTTCCAAGTCGTCGTTTGTTTTTATTTACATTACCTGTAGGGCGTTTACTCAACCTAATTAATTTAATATGCGATAAGTAAAATTCAGTACCTATTAATTTATTATGTACGCATTCATTTTATTGCACATTACGAGTATATCACGTGTTTGTGAAATTTTTAGGTAATCTTCACTAACCATAGTAACTATAGGATTATCTTAATCCATTGGACAATGCAAATATTTAATGTGCTTAAAGCTAGATTGAAATGTATTATTTCCTAAATAACATACCTATTCGCATGACAAGTGTAAATATTGTCGCCACATAAAATATAGCTCTTGTTTCTATAGCAACAATGCTGCTTAACAGCGCAAGCGCACCTCTCCCGGCTACATCGGCGCCTGCGCCTATTGATATGACCGTGGCAACTTCGCTCTGAAAAATATTTTAACACTTGTAAAAAATAACGACTAGAATTGCATTTAAAAGTCTTGAATGAAATTATTCCACAACTTTGAATTTAATATATAGGGTGATTAATAACTATTCAAATAAGTTGATTAAAAAGTATAAAATTACCTGATTATATCCATATTGAAATAAAAGCATTGGCTGTAGTAGAAAGAACGCCAAATCTGAGAAATTTACGAAACTTTGGCCCAAGCAAATATTAACGTAAACGGGATCCTTGAGAACCTTCAGACATAAAATCTCCTCCAGTATAAATCTGAAATATGTAAGAAAGAAGTTGTATTATTTAATTATTCTATCAAATCCAATCTACAAAATACCAAACTTAATGGGAACTTCATCTTACCTAGCTTTCTTTCTGTCTTTTTGCGAATCATTTGAATCCAGATTTTTGTTGTGGTCTAGTAAATCAATATTCTCTTCCACATTTTGCGGAGATTCTATATTATCTGTAAACGTGTAATTTTTTTTATATATTTCCCTTGATATTTTTCCGATTTAATTAAATAATTGCATACTTCATAAAGTAAAGAATACTTGCTGCAACATTTTTAGTCTTCTTGATTTCAGTTTTCATCACAGCCATTCCAGGGATTGTGTGTAAGGATATTGCACTTATCACTAGCAATGTGCCTCTAAATCCATACTCGATTATGATTCTCTTTATCAGCTGTGGATACCACATTAGTATGAATCCTTGAATAGTCTTGCAAATGCTCATAATCGTTGTCCTTTTTCTCACAAAATAGTAATTCAATGTTGAATATGATACAGGAACCATTATTCCGAATCCAATCCCTTGCAGCACTCCAAATGTGAAAGGTAGTTGATTGACGTTTGTGATGAATATTGTTATGAACGATCCCAAGCAAAATATGCCTGCTCCTATGAATCCTCCAAGCCGCAATGTAAACATTTTTGATATCACATTTAGAATAATACCTGTAACAATGCAAAAATAGCAGTAAGTACAGTAAAACCACCAATGACTGATGAAAAAAAAGTTTTATTATTTTTGAACTGTGTTTTTACCTCCTATAGCTAACATCATTCCAAACACTCCATTGGCAGTTGTCAAAGACTTGGCAGTAGAGTGAGTTTCATTCATAAAATCATTGTAAATGAGCCCAGAAGAGTTTATGTGTCCCATTCCAGCGATCTGTAAAATGCTGAAAACTTTATTTCATCATCTATTCATACATACTGAAGCAATTTATGTGATAAAACTGAAATCCAGAAAGTGCCATTAGATAGTACTTACACAGCAGAAAAATATCAATTATTGATAATAGTACTTACAAAAGTTATCATCATACCAAAACAGACGACATATCCCCATCCTCCTTCAATCGCTGTATTGTCTTTTTTCTTAGTCTCAGTCATCTCTTTGTTTGTTTCTGTGTTACCATTTTGAGTCACTTCGTCGCACTCTCTGTCCATTTCAACACGATATCAACAAGATCAAGAGCAGCACTGAACTAGGTGCATAGGAATCGTCCGGCCGGATGCCTTTGATAAAGGATCGGATAGTTAAAGTAATGTTCTCATATCTTGCGACACTTGTCTTTTGTCACAAACTCGAGTGTCGTCTCACTTGCACAATATTTGGAACAATGACAGTTGTTTTTATTTATCGTTATTCGCACACTACTAAGTCAAACTTATCACAACCGATTTAGTAGCTGAACTGACGGTACTGTTTGCTACGTTTGTATTTACTTCTATTGTGACGACATGCTTTACTCCTATCGCATATGTACTTACATTGTCGGTGATAAAAATGTCCTTTTATTTTCCGTCGGTGAGATATCATTGCGATGGCAATAAAATCGAAAATTGCCTGCACTTGAAATCATTTGCTTTGTCTTTTGAGGTGTACGAGGTGTAAATAGAACTCAGTTCATGCATAATTCATTTCTATCTTTGGCATTGTCTTTGCATTACTTTTTAAAAGACTTCACTGTAACACGTTAACACACATATTAGGTACTATACTGCCTGTTTCCTCTATCTGGCGCATGCGTTCTTTTGATTTTATCTTCTGCCTCAATTTGCTTATCAGGTTTTAAAATTGGCTTGGTACCATCAATCTTTAAACAAATATCCATAATTTTATAACAAATACATCACAAAATTATGTGTAAAAAAAATAATTTATGAAGCATTGCATCCATTTGCTTTAAATAAGACAATTAATCTAATAAACTAAAATCTCATGGTATCACGAATCCTGTTTTAGAATATTACCATAGAGCGTAAATTATGACAGTTTATAAAATTGCTACCGTTAAAGAAAATCAGTTGGACATCCAAGATTTTAAGGCGTTCATAATTATTTCAATTAGAATATTATGCAGAGACTTTGATAACAGGTGTACTAATTTATTCGATATTAGCCACAACTCGAAGTGTAGCATACTTAACATTTTAAGGTGTCATAGAAATATCTTTATTAACATTCCGTAAATAACCATTTTCTAAGCTTGTACGAGTAGGTTTTGAATGATGAATGCAAGTACATAATTGGACACTTATTTTTTCTTTGGGCTATCTCGTTTACTATTGACATTCTTTAGCTTGATTTTTTTCATTTGCTTAAAGTTATTATTAACTTATTTGTTTTAAATTAATATGTTTACTTAATACATAATATAGTTTATGTCAACCTATTGTACTTCTCAAGTCCTGTCTAAAAATAAAGATTTGTTGATTAATTGTAATTTTAAATTATCGTCATGTAATTTGGAGTAGCCAAGTCAATGTATGCTAGCCTTTCTCCATGAAACCCTTAAAAAGTGACCTACCACAAGACCTCCCTCCACGAATACGTCTGACTAATATTAGATGTAAATATACGAAATATTTATTAGTCGATATAATTTGCATGAATGGTCGATTTTACAATTATTTCGCATAAGCCAGTGATAAATTTTAAGTGTCCAAACTATGCGATTCAAATGAAATACAGCAGTTTTTATTATTATAAGATTAAATAATAAGAAACCAAAAACTCTATATAATATATTACAAGATTCTGTAGTGAGAATACTAATTGATTACATACGAATACCTGTTATTTAGCAAAGTGATATAAAAAAGAAAGTAAATGTGATATGTAACATGACAAAAAGTCACTATGTCTTTTTATTCTATGGGACTGCCATCTAAATTCTGATGCGATACGCGTATAGTTTTTGTCGGCAATTAACTATTAACACAGGTAGACTCTATTTCCTGCATTAAATTGTGATAAAGATAACGCTCCACTTTAGTTTTGGATAGCATATCACGCTGTCATCGCCCACAATAAATGCTTACGCAGTAGCTCCATTTCTAAATGATCATAGTGAGTTAGCACTTACGTTAGCACTTACTATCCATGTGACTGTATAAATACATATAATAATTTAACAAATCTTATTTTTTTCCCTCTGCCAATTATTTTCTTTTGTATTGGTTTCAATCACAATTATTTTTGCCATTCTGAATATAACTATAAGTAAACCGCAAAATTGGGACCTCACCAGCGGGGCAAAAGGGTGGGGGGGGGGGGGGGGGGGAAATTGAGCGCGGTTAGTGAGCGGCGTGGGCGGGTGTATCCGCGCCCCCCGTACCTCTCGCGCGACCCGCTATCGCCTCCCTCCACGAACCTGTACCCCGCAGGCGAAATCTCAATGAAGCGGTTTACATATAGAGCCAAATTGTGTACTTAAGCAGTTCATTTTTTTACATATTCAATATAAAATGTGAATAAATAGGTAGATACCGGTATTTTAGTCTACGTAACAAATAAATATTAGCTGTTACTTATTTTAGCACGCAAAAATAAGTAACAGCTAATATTTATTTAACTAAGGAACTAAGGAACGCATGACTCTAGAAATTATAGGTAGTCAGTGTGTTACCAACTGACTCTTTAGGCCTTCATAACAGTAAAAGTCATAAAAGTCATTTAATCTCTGCATAAAGACCCACCGGGGGCACATATACATATCAATAGAGATAGGACGACTATACAGCGCGCTGTATAGGCATGCGCAAGCGAGATAGACTTGACACTGATAGGGCTCATTAAAAAAAACGCTAATTATTACGATTACTGTCATAATTCATCTTCCTCATCTCATAATCATCAATTCACTTTACATTCAAATAGAGATTTTGTTAAGATGTATAAGTCGAAAAGCGACTCCTCTACCTACGAGTACATTGTGTCGCTTTGGTTTTTCTAAAACTAGTCAAACTCCTTTAACGGAGGAATTCCAACACATTGCATCACATTGGATCACTTTATACTGATATATTAATTAGCATAAAGAACTGAGTTATTTATAGTTTTACCGCGAGATCCATCAACTTCAACACACGTACCTTTGAGACGAGGTAGTCGAGGACCGGAAATCAAAATAACGAGGAATTTCATTTTTAGAGTATAATCAACATAGTTTTGATCTTAGTTTTGGGGCTTGTGTAGGTATGTTTGTTAGCATTATATCACTACTTACATCGCAGCTTATGTTCGTCTATCTTTGCCTCTGTCATTCCCTGTGCTTGTAATGTTTTTATTTATTTATTTGTATTACGAAATCCACAGTTCTTATTGATGATTATAACATAATATACAGACTTGCCGTGAACTATGCCGTAGCCTATTGTTGAATAGATAATTAAGAAACGTTCATTTACATAATTCAGGGCGTCCAATTCGCGTAATTTCGGCTTCCACTGTTGAACATGTTTTGGACTACAGTAGTGCTATTGATTCAGATTCATTTATTGCCAGTCACAAGTTGGGTATGGTGTTACATGTATATAGACAGTACAAGTGTGTATTGCCGTGTGCTTAAAGTCAGCAGCATTGAGAGGTGACACGCCGCTGTGAGAATAGCGAGTATATCAATTGTACTCTCGTAGTACAACTGATGCACAACTCAGCGACGACTCAATTAGCGGAATTGAGGCAGGAGATGGGTGTAAAATTAATTCATATTTTAATTTTTTTATGTGGAATGTGGCATGTATTTTAGGTGTTGAAGTTGACACTATTAGTATAATTTACTAGTACTGTAAATTTTATGTTTAACTATTTAATTTAACACACTGTTTCCATATTTGTGTAACCTACACATTATTTAAATGTGACTTGTATTTTACTCTGTATTAATTATAATGAATTCAGAGCTGATTGGACTGGCTGTTCATTAACAGTAATTAAAAATGAATAATGGAAATGAAAAATGTTTATTATTTGTAAATAGATATATTTCTTTTTGAGTTTTACTTTTATTTCTGAAATAAATTGCGAAGTTTAATGAAAAATATACCACACTATAGTAATTAAAATAAAACAAGATTAACAAGTTAAACGTTTTATTGATAAAAAAAAGTTGGTAGGTAGAGCTTCTTTATTATAATTATAGGTCTCAAAATATTAAGAGAATTTTGATGGACTGGTTGGGACCTATAAGGTAGGAATTAATGTTTAAGGTCCAAAGTTAGACAATTTAAAATAACAAACCAGAAAATAAAATACGATTAAACACTTACATATTAATACATGATTAATTATGATTAATCCTAGCCAGTGAATTAAACGACTAGTTTTCACTCTGCTTTAGAATAAGTGTTTTTGGAAAAACTGACCTCAATAAACTCCTTTGCTTAAAACATAAATTGTAGTTAAAGCTAGGAACAAAACCGACTAGTCCCGAATCAGACTACTTGAGCAGCAAAAACAGCACATTCATATGTCCTAAAATCAGAAGTCTTTCAAACATCATCAACATTCGATTTACAGTCAGCAACAAAACTTAATGACCATTAGTAATTATTCTAATATCTCAGATCTCAACCTGTTATTTGATAAAGCCTGCCCAATTTAATTAGCTAATAATTTTACGATATCGAAGCAGTTGTAACCACTCAACGTGAACTTCCGTGGCCTTGTCAGGCATAGCATGGAAACAAAAATGTCTAACGACAGCCTTATGTCATCATCATTAAGGAATATATCCCTAAAGCTGGTCATTATCTGCTTTTGACTGTCCCAGGGCCAACAGATACGTCACGATTATTTTAATATCACAGAAAATACAAAACCTGTTCACGTTTCTGAATTCTTTACAGTGTTTGATCTGTTCATTCGTCGCCAGATACCCTCTATTGCCCAAGGTACTACGCAGCAGAGGTTGCACGCTGTTAACATGTTGAATGCAATGACGTAGCTGCCAGTGTAGTCACGGATGAATCCTGAAAAATAGAAAAACTTAAATGAGTAATCGTTGCGGGTGTTCATGATGTTCTTATGAATTGCTCAGAGATGGCGTTAGTAGCGGTTTAAACCGCGATTATACTGCGTTTTTTTCGTAAATGACCTAGTACATACGGTCCACAATGTAGTAGGTCAGTATTTATACATAAAATTCAGTATTTACCGGAGAATACTGAATGGTATTTTGTTCACTCTCTTTAACTATCCAGTGTTTTAAATTGGTTTATACAGCGGGGTTAGTTATCCGCTTGTAGTACGCTATTTTTATTGATAGAGGATAAAAGCAATTTGATTGCAATAACGTACTAAGCGTGCTGCATAATTAATCACTTAGTTTTACATACTTAGGGTTACATATTATAAAGTGAAGTATGTCGGGCTAATAATTTATCAAGAGTCAATATTATTGAAGTAGAGTCTAAAGTTAATAATTTCCATACAAGTACAATGTACGAGTATCATTGAGTAGGGTTTTCTCCTGTTTGTTTAGGCTTAACTTTACGATGTTTTCACGGCGCCGTATCTTTGTTTGTTTAATTCAATCGTTTATTTTAAGCTACTTGTCACATTTGCAAGCCGACGAGTAATTACAGCGATAGAACATTTGACAAATGCTATATTGATCACTCGCGTCTTAGGTAAGTTCCGTAGGTTAGGTACTGAAGCATATTTAACGTTTTCAGATTTCCATATACATGTAGGTAGGTATTGTTAGTGTTTTTTTAGACGAACAAAGAGTTGTTTGAACTTTTTTAAAGACAAGAGTAGTGAACAAAGTATTTTTCACCTCGTTCGACTGCCTCGTTAGTGTAGTGGTTAGTTCGCTGGTTGCTACCCAAGAGGTCCTGGGTTCTGATCCCGGGGACGAATTTGTTGCTGGGTTTTCTGTCTTGTCTGTCAGGAAGACGGTTGTGATGACACCTTCGTGCTTAGGAAAGCATGTTAACACGTTCCGGGACACTATTCCAGACACAATATAGATGTTTGATTGTTTTCACGCCTGTAGGCGTTTACTGTCCCGGAATGTGTTAAACCGTTGGTCCTGCGCCTGATCACTCACCGGTCATATCGGATCTTACGTCTCACAGAGTAAAGGAACAGAGTGCCCTTGAGTATTACGCACACACTTTAGCACCTACAAACAATATCTCACATCGATGGCCAATCCCAATTGAGTTTGACCGCCGTGTTCAGATATGACCAGGATGACGTTATTTATTTTTTACTGGCGACCCGCCCCGGCATTGCACGGGTGCAATGCTGATACTAATACATATGTATAAACCCTTACTCTTGAATCACTCTATCTATTAACAAAAACCGTATCAAAATCCGTTGCGTAGTTCAAAAGATATGCATACATACATACAGACAGCGGAAAGTGACTTTGTTTTATACTATGTAGTGATAGTGAAGTGATATTCACCTATCATCGGCCCAACAGTAAGGCTGATGCCCCCAGCCAGCAGCATGTAGAGGCCATACGCGGGCGGGTACCTCTCGATTGGCACATGTTCAGCCATGACGATGGGTTGAGCTATGTGGACTAGAGACCGGGAGGCACCCAGCAGACTGGTCAATATCAGCAAAGGCATGTAGGTGGTGAACTGGATGAAGGCTGTGGAAATAGATCGGGTGTTAATATGTTTGTTGAGGATGTCCAAGGTGCTTACCCTGGACTTTGCTATCTTTGATGTTAGTATGAAAATATAAACGTTGTTTTAAAAATTATCGACAAGTCGGTACGAAATACAAAGTTCAGTAAAAAAAACTCAGAATCATATTAATTTTGTGTATGATTTTGAGTGTGAATAAATCTTATTTTAGCTTTATTACTCTTTTTATATTTTATAGCTAAGTAATCGCATTTCAAATTCTATAATCTTATTTTTTGTTTATTGTCTTGCAATAAAAACCATAAAAACGATGCAATAAAATTAGTAAGAATCACGGAACTATTTCATTGGACGATAAAATCTGTTTCAAAATAAGGAAAGATATTATCAGATCGATCGCAATCATGGCATGTCAACCAAAGGCAATTGAACCTTGAGTTAGTGAGATTTCACCTTACCTCACCACCAGCACCCGTTTCGTTTTTTGTTGATCATTAAAGTTAAAATTAGACACCATTTAGGACCTGTTCTAATCAACAGTAAGAGAATGTAACCATAACTGAACCCAATCAGCTAATCTAAGATTAGACGCAAAGCGAAGAAATGAATGCGTTATTCGTCAGTTAGTATAAAACATCAGGCGTCATGTTGTGTACAAAATTTCAAAGTTCTTGCAGATCCATCTTAAGAAAAAGATTTCTTAGATATATTTGATGCATCCTTATCAGAAGAGAAGCCATGTAATCAACATTTATTGTCCTAAAACTCACCTATTCTGAAAATAGCAGCCAGTAATGCCCCGGTAAAGAACATGTAGCGACTGTTCATCCTGAAGAACTGGCCGGCAAACCCTAGCAGTAGCCTGGCGACCATGTCAGTGGCTCCACCCACTGCTATGATGTTTGCTATTTCACTCTGCAAGTAAAATGTTTCTTAAAATACTGCAAGTCCTACTCCTATTATAAATGCGAAAGTTTGTAGGGAATGTAGGGAAGTTTGTTACTCCTTCACGCTTTAATTACTGAATAGATTGTGATAATATAGCTTACATACATTGGAATGGCACATAGGCTTATTTACTTTGATATTTTGTATAAATAAATAAATAAAAAAGAAAATCTGAAATTGCTGTAACAATGATGATTTAATAGATACTAGCTTTTGCCCGCGACTTCGTCCGCGTGGAATCGTGACTTCTTTCTCCCGTTTTTTACACATTTACCACTATATCTTTGCTCCTATTGGTCGTAGCGTGATGTTATATAGCCTATAGCCTTCCTCGATAACTGGACTATCCAACACAAAAAGAATTATTCAATTCGAACCAGTAGTTTCGGAGATTAGCGCGTTCAAACAAACAAACAAACAAACAAACTCTTCAGCTTTATAATATTAGTATAGATTTATGGAGATAACGGGGAAGGCAGAAAGTTATTAGACAATTCAAGAACAGGAATATGCCGATGAATCTTTTGTTACAGAAACAAATCAAGCGCTCATTCTGTTTCAATTTCTTCAAAATTAATGGTCCGATTTCCAAACGATTCGTAGCAAATTACGTTGTTTCTCAGTTTCGTGTCACTTCGTTTCGGTCCAAGATTGAAATTTCTAACTTAAGAGAGATTTTTGATACCGATTTTCCCGAAAAGCTCATGTTTCTCATGATTAATGATGTTTTTGACCTTTTAATATTTTCTCAGATCTATTTATGGAACAATTTTCTGTTTTCATTAGCTTATACTATAATTTATGCTGCGGGTCAATAATCGTTAATGAAAGTCATGGATTGAAAATTATGAATTATATCACTTACTCTATTAAGATGATGCCTTCCAAGGAACAACGGTTCTAACGTAAAGAATGTTAGATCGGAAAAGAACGACAACGCCATGCCGAATATAATGTTGTCATATACCCAGTCTTTTAGAAGTGTTAAATCCAAAAATTCCGCTACAGTTTGCCTGAAAAGAAAACGGACATTAATTTGATTTTATTCCAAAAATCTTTTTAAGGTATTGTTTTGTTATTTGACATTCGGTTTCAATAAAATTTGCTATAAACATGCTATGAGAGACTTATATAAATTAAAAAAAATGAGCAGTTTAATGTTTCTGGAATTTAACAGGTATTAATTTACTCACTTTTTTTGCAAAAATACGAGTAAGAAAAGACTTGATTTATAAGGAAAATAATACATATTATCTTCTAACTATAAATTATTCGTAGTAACTGTTACCAATAAATCATTAACTTTATCAGTACTTCACTTAGAGTTCTAGACGCATATGACCTGGTAACTTTAGGTATCATTCATTATCTGTCTGGTGATTTATTATTTAAATGGCTTCCTTATACTTTCTTGAACGCTTGAACTTGATATCCATAGACCTTAGTATCTACAAGCGACTAAGATTAAGGATTGTAAGCAGATTCCATTCAAGGAGTTTATTAGCACCAGTTCCAGCTCCACCATAAGTACTATTTGACATGTTTTTTTACGCCTTTGCGCGTAGGAAATATAAGATGTTACTTTTAATAAGACGTTAGGTGAGGTTCTCCCAAGAGGTTGTACACTCTTTAACATTCTCTTGGATAACAAATTTGCTTGTAAATATTGAACCATTCAAAATGAATCATTATTGATGGTACCTATAGAATGACTTATTAACTCAAACAGCTTTACAATCACAGTTACCATTAAATGTGATTTCGACTTACCATTTTCCTTCTTTGTTCTTGATGATAGGCATCGGTTCAGCTGCTATATTGCCAAAATTTCCCAAACTCGATACCGAAGCGGCTTTGTACAGGTTCTCGATGTACACATCGTCTGTGGAATTGAATCGGCTGTTCGCTCTACTATCCGGTATGAGTACAACAGGGATGCTCAACCTTCGGGAATCCGTTAATTTCGGCGCGTAAAGTAATTCGGCGTTGTGTGATCTCTCGGTCCGATCGCTCGCGCACAGGTTATCGACTGATTTCGCGTTATCTGCCTTATTGAGCGCGATGGTTTTGAAATCGAATTTTTCTTTCGCCTCGTCGACGGCTGGCGTCGGTGGAATCACTGAAAAATTGGAACTGTATTGGATTTGTGGTTTATGAGGTGGAATATTATGTTTTTCGCGATGGTTATGGCTTCGTATTAGTGTAGACGCGGTAAATGTAAATTAGTATTCACAAAGCGCTTTTTTTTACCAATATTTAGTTATTAGTTATTACATAGGACAGTATGCTATCATTTGTATTGTTATGGTGTGTTTGATATATCATTTAAACGAGTATACTTAACACATTTGTACAGAAATTGCTAACTTCTTGCTCGTTAGTGCAACCAGTCTGGTTTAAATCGTTATTTTAGAGCTCTTATTTATTTTTACATATGTCCATTAATGAGTACTATAGGTATACGTGGTAAATACCAATTAGGAAATCTAACATTAAACTGAAAGCCAATTAACTATTCAAAACATTGCTTAAAATTTGTGATAAGATGTTATGTGTGTCATATCGATCCAGTTTTAACCGACATAAGGTTACTTCACATTGACCTATTGATCTAAGAATATCGTAGTATGTAGGGTTTGACGTAATGATACGCGATAATCACGGGACGTGTTAAACTTAAAAGAAACGAGTGTTTGAATGCAAGCTGAAGAGGTGTGTCGGTTCTCAACTTAACTTATCTATTATCACGCCTAAAAAATAATATTTCACATAAAAAGTCATAATAAATAAATATGCGCCAGACAACACACACACCAATTGTCTGGTTTCACGGTAAGGAATTTTCTTCCTTGTGTTACGAAGTACCAGACAACGATAATATTATTTACAAGTAGGTACATCGTTTAAGTTCGAGAAATTGCTATAGTCCCTTGCCTATTTATGTTAATTTATTGAGGTTTATCTGAAACCGTAAAATTTTTCTTTGCGGCCCGTGAGTTATGGAAAACAATTCACGATCGCTATTAAGAAATTAACTACAGCAAGAAAAGATTTCATAAACACTTTCATCATGCGATTGATTGATTGATATGACACAACTGTATCAATTTAAATGCGCGATCTAAATCTCTATTACGAAATGTCTAGTTAACCTTTATTAGCCTCAACCATCGCTTTGTATGGCCCTATGTCCTTATTGTGATATAACCGATTTGACCCTTAAGATTGTAACTTTACATATATCTTCTTGAACTACACTTAATTGTTGCACGAGTACTGATAACTGTTGCCAATAGGATCTATAACTCACTTAGCCAACTCTATGTTCTTATCAGAACAAAACATTATTTATTTATTCTGAAACCGCGACTGATTTCCTGAGAGATATATCGAAATCTAAGCCTCTTTGACACCATAATAAGGTACTACGTATGATATTGATGCTATTATAGAAAAAACACATTGAACAGAGCCTATATGAACAATAAAATTTATGATGATAGTTTAAAATGATTTTTAACACTCAGTGTCATATTTAAATTCTTAAAAGATGAAATTAGAAACCAAAAAGTGCGCACGGGCGGGACTCGAACCAGCATCTTTCTTTCTGGCTAACCGGGCCAACTGCTGTTCTCTCAACTGTTCTCTTTGCTACCGTGTTGTTACGTAGCGTCACGCAATGACGTATCAATAAGAGACCAAGAATTTCACGCGGTCGGACCGACGGCAGGGTACTTAGCTCAAATTGGAAGAGCAGTTGGCCCGATTAGCCAAAGATGCTGGTTCGAGTCCCGCCCGAGCGTAATTTTTGTTTTCTTATTTTATCTTTTAAGAATTGATGATGATAGTTATAATGATACTTACAAACAATCTTTTCGCACGACTTAGGTTGTTTCACCATATGCCACTTCACAGGATGCATAACTATCGCACCAAATATACTATGCGCGGATATAGCACACAAAATCGCTAACGTTCCCCGAAATCCATATTCTGACATGGTAAACTTTATAAATAATGGGTAAATCATCGTTATTAACCCAATTGAGGCCTTACAAAGACTGAGATAGAGCACTTTCTTCTTTGTAAAGTAACTGTTGAAGCTCGTGTATGATATTGGTATAAGCAGACCCATCCCTAGGCCCTGAAGGAAGCCATTTGTTATGATTAGTTGGGTTGTTGATACGACAAATATGGCTAGGAATGACGCCAGCGTGTATATAAACGCTCCTATTAGCCCGACTTGGCGCAACGAAAGCCTTTTCAAGGCTATGTTTGCGGAGAAACCTGAAACAAACAGCCGATTGTTAATTTTCAGCCCTTTATTTGATTGTTCCTAGAACTTTTATTCTTATACCTAAGAACATTTTATTTGGAAGAGGATATGTTGTAGATTACAATGAGTAGATTTATGGATACAGTTCTTGATAATTTAGTTTTAAGTAAGTACTAAGAATCTCATCTACCATAAAACCAGCAAATGTTTGCTAAGATTTGGATTTTACCAACTACTCTTATAAATAGCGTGATATATAACATACTAGCGTTTCGCCGCGGTTTCATCTGCGTTATAGGATCCCAAAAACATCGTTATGAATTATAGACTATGTGCTATTTTAATGTATGAGCTATAATTATTGTAAAGTTTCATCAAAATCCAACGCGTTGTTCTTGCGTGAAGGAGTAACAAACATACGTATGGATGTATGTTTGTTACCCTTTCGTCTGTTGATCCATTCTTATAAACTTGCGCATTTATTTTATTAGTAGGATTTAGCTCCGTAGCTTAACTAAAGTGGCTCGATTAAGGTGATTTTGAGTTCACTCTAAATAATAAAAGATATACCAATTAGCGTTTTTATCACTGGGATGGTTAGTTCAGATACAAATTGACATAAGCATGTATAGTTAAAAAACGCTCATCATTTTCTAATAATATCAGGGTTAGGTATCTAACCTTGTCTTAATTTTTATGCATAGAGGCTGAAGTACAGTTATAGGTACTGATTGATTTGTAATTATTGTTTATGATACGGGTCCTACAATGATTAGTGATTAAAAAATGCAGTGCGTACTTCGTCTATTCCTAAGTAGATAATTGTGAAGTCTGTTCTTTATTAAAGTCCCTACACTAACACATAACAAGTAAATTAAACGCAGATTTAGGAAAAAAAAACAATGTAAAAATTACCTGAAACCGCTAATGTGACTTGAAACACTCCGTATATAACTGTGACTGCGCCCGTGCCCGCTCCTAACTCGTCCAGAAATTCGTTGTATATGAACCCGAACACTGGCTGATGAGCCGTTCCTGCAATCTGATTAAAAAATAATCGTTTTAAAAATCTTCCAAATTATAACCCCTACCCATATAATTATTACCCTTTGTAGTTGAATAATAATAATAAAAAAACAAGTAAACCGGTTCTTTTTTAGGTAACCCTTTGTTATAACATTGCTATGACTTTGTAAATACATATGAACGAAATCAGGCAGAATATAAGTAAATGTTTTCGACACTTTTTATGGACGGATTTACATGAATTACTTTTTTACTATTCTCGTTTTGTTGTAAATAATCTTACTATTATGTTAAATTAATTGCTACGGTGGTACTGGTCACTAACCACATCATGTTTGTTTAGAAGCAGGTAACAAATCATAGTGACAAATTAATGGTGTTTACGTAATCTTCAATTATACGGTATATTGTAATGTAAGTGAAGTAACTAGTTATGTATACGGTCGAATATGTACCTACCCATAGGTAGGTAGGTAGATACTATTATTACCGACCGCACATAAAAATAATAATACTAGAAGTATAAAATAACTCCAGGTATTGCGTATTGCGATCCAACTTAATCCGTTCAATTCCGAGGCAGTTCAATTCAGACTCAGTGTAAACGAATATTATCAATATAATAATAGTATAATAATACTACAATGGTATAAATATTAATCTTTATATTGTTATATTATAGTAATATTATCAATATAATGCGAAATTGCAATAATAATTGCTAATTTGACAGTAAATCAGAGCGTTTAATGTGTCAAAACTGCATCGCAATACGCCCCCAGTTATACTTACTAATCAATTTATAAATTCGAAAGTGTGAAAACGCATGTGTTTATTCTTTTTCAATAACGGTAGGACAGATTTTGATGATATTAAACTGAAAACGTTTAACTGAAAGTTTGAACTGGACATTCAGCGCGATAGAGACACGAGGACCGTCAAAAGATTGAATGATTTATTAATTATTAGCTCTCGGTTCAAAGTTTGAAAACTAAATAATTATCCACGAAAACACTGACGCATAAAGGTTGAAGAATATCTATCCATTCGTAAAGCGAAAAGCACCGTATTGACATCAAACAGGCATCAACCATACGAAAGCACGTTACGTAAAGGGATCAGGAGCTCCACTACGAAAAACGAAATCCGTCAATACGATTATCGTTTTTCGGATCCGAAAGATTTTTATTTAGTATGGAATGCTTACTACGAAATGCTTCGGATCCGTAAAACGATTATCGTTTTGACGGATTTCGTTTTTCGTGGTAGTTCTTCAGCAACGCGGCATCGGATTGGATACGGATAGCCTCGACGGATCACGTTTGCTACCACTTTACCGTTATTATGAGTTTACGACGGTTTTACTCGCTAGCGACTACGTAAAAAAAAGTCTATGGAAAATTGCACAGCGCCCCTAGCGGTCACTTGCAGAACTAAAATTTTCTATACAAAAAGTTACGTCGTCGCTAGCGAGTAAAACCGACGGAAACTCATGGTAACGGTACTTATGACAGTTCTTCTTGTGAATGACAGCACGATTGACAGGGTGGACGGATAGTCAACGAACATCGGACGACTATACATATATGATAGCCATTACATTTAACGCATGCGCTGCTGGTCAGGAGTGGGTCCCACGTTGATCTCGATCCGAGGTGTTTACGCTACGAATTTGATAGGTATGCGTTGTAGTATGGAGTTTCATACAAATAATACAGTGCGCCTCGAGTTGATAGGGTGCTGTTCCTTTTACGGGTGGTTAGATCTGCTTCAACCTTAAGTGTTCAAAACAAAGTAACTGTAGGTTAGACGGAAGCAAAACGCTCTTGTACTGTCCTCTATAAATAATAACGTTATATGGTAGATAATTCTATAAATAAAACGTCTATTAATAGGGCGGTAACGCTTCGATTTTTAAGTAGAATATTGGTTCAGTTGTCAAATTTTGGTAATTAATATATCCAAAACTCTATCAATATCCTTGATATGATTTTTTATTTATTGATAAAATTGTAAGAATTACTTTTAGTTGTGCAACAACGTAACGGGCCGTTTTTTCTAAGACCCCACGATGTTCAAAACTAGTTTCGAGTAGGAACACGTTAACAACACCGCATAGTGACTACTAATGTGAATGAACGCGTCTAAGCAATACGTATTATGAGCATGAGTCATTAACAATCAATCTAATTAAAGGTAAATATTTGGAACGAAGAAAATATTGTTTCTATTATTGTTCAATGAATGAAATAATAAAGATTTTTTATTTTTTATTTTTCATTATTCTGTTTATCTATCAGGGAAGTTTCAACAATACATAATGCAATCTATGCTGGTGGTTTAAAATTAAACAAATAGTGTTTTGTTTTACTTTCAATACAGTTTAGCAACTTCCTGGTATGCTTTATGCAATTTTTTTGAGAATCTTATCCTCTAGCTTCAGAACATGTTTTTTGTTTACTTAATTAATATTTACAATACCTTAATTATAATTTTAAAGGGCACATCTAGAAGAAAATTACTTTTTAAACTAGTTCTTAACTGGTCCCTGAAGGCTTTCGAAAAGGTGTCGGATCTCCTTTACAAACTTTTAATCCCAATTTTTTTTGACAGTCCACAAAGTAACACAAAAACTTGTTTTAAATATAATGTATCTTAAAAAGTGCGATACTCACAAATATAACTGACAAGCCAACACAGACCAGGTAGCCCCAGCCCCCTTCGGGCGGCACATAGTCGTACTTGTCATCGTCACTTTTACAAAACTTCGCACTCATAGTCTGCTTCAGTATACTCTTCATATCACCGCACTTATTCACGCACAAACTCTGAGACCCTTTATAACCCGCAGGTGGTCTACAATACCCTCTGTTATCTTTGACTGTTTGCCAAAGATTATGCTATAACACCGTAATTGAGGATACAACACTATATTAGATAGAAACGTTGGATTTTCCATAAACACGATTGACAAACAAGTGATTGCTCCAGCTGTTATGACTGCGATTACTGTGTTGTATTTTTATTTTTATTTTTTAATTGATACGCTGCGACCGCGCGGCGTGTGTCTAGAGGAGCAGTTCAGACATACAGACGTCAGCTTGAATGGACACGCGAGAAACAGAATGACCCACTTATATCTCAGGGACTGGTTCGTCAGATGATTTTATTTTCAAGTAATGCGACTCAGTCTTGCCGAGGGTAGGGAAAATATCAAACAAACAATCAAAAGAACTAATATTAAATATTGTTTTTATTTTTACACAAAATTAAAAAAAAACCTTGTCACAGAATTGCAATCTTACTCAAAATATTGTGTCAAAATTATAATTAAATCTTTAATTAAAATCCTATAATCGACCAATGAAAAAATAGTTTTTTTCACTAAGATGAAATTTGTTGGTGTTAGATTTCTAATACTTAATTTTATTAAATAAACGGAATTATGGCCTTGGAAAAAAATTGCGATGAAAAAACAAACGATTTAATCTACACTAATATTATAAAGAGGAAAACTTTGTTTGTTTGTTTGTTTGTTTGTTTGTTTGTTTGATTGTAATGAATAGGCTCATAAACTACTAGACCGATTTTAAAAATTCTTTCACCATTCGAAAGCTACATTATCCACGAGTAATATAGGCTATATTTAATTTTGAACAAAAGTAGGGTTCCTCGGATATTAGGGTTTTTCGGACACAAGGTGTAAAAAATCAACCAAAAAAGTTACTTATTTTGCGTACCCTGCCTAACAGCTGAACCGATTGAGCTGAAAATTGGCAGGGAGGAAGCTTAGAGCCAGGAGAAGGACATAGGATCCGTTTTATCCCGTTCAACGGGGCCGGGGCTGGGGCGGGACGGGGCCGGGGCGAAACAAAGTTCGCTGGGACCGCTAGTAATATTATAAAGCTGAAGAGTTTGTTTGTTTGTTTGAACGCGCTAATCTCCGAAACTACTAGTTCGAATTGAATAATTCTTTTTGTGTTGGATAGTCCAGTTATCGAGGAAGGCTATAGGCTATATAACATCACGCTACGACCAATAGGAGCAAAGATATAGTGGTAAATGTGTAAAAAACGGGAGAAAGAAGTCACTATTCCACGCGGACGAAGTCGCGGGCAAAAGCTAGTAACAAGTAAATATGCGCCAGAAAACACACATAACAAAGGAATTTTCTTTCTTGTGTTACAAATACAAAACTATGATTATGAGGGGCGACTCCTATAAATTCTTAAAATCTCTTAATAAACATCCATGATTTCGGAACAAAATATGTTCATGCTCATCACATAAATATTTTCCCCTTGCGTTATTCGAGCCACTCATAATCGTAGTAGTCAGAAGCGCTAACCACTACACCCAACGTGTCGTCATAATTTAATGAGATAGAGTTCAAAATAATTTATATAAATTCATCAACAGTATAGAATAAAACAACACAGACTCAACTCTATCTAAGTAAACAAACAAATATAATTTGTCTTTATACGGAACGCGATAAACGTATATTAATGCCAGTGATAAACCAAGTTCACCATGTTAAATAAATTATATTGGAAGACAACACTTCCGTGACCTTGACACGGTTATTGAACACTTTTCAGTGACGTCTCCCCTAGTACAGTTGGCATGGGAAAACCTTGAACAAAGTCATTATTATAATCACGTCGTACGTAAGGTGTTGGCTGTGCCCTGTGTTGAAAAGGGGCTGCCCTGCTGCTAGTAAAAAACGCATCAGGCCTTATTTTTCTAATAGCAAGAATTATAAAGACTATATCCACATACCTGAAGTCCAAAATACGTGCTCTATTATAAATAAAAATATTTAAGCCTCTTTTGATAGGTATGCATGCTTAGCTGACAAAGGTTTTTGTGCAAGAAAATAATGACCATATATATTTCCGTGCCACCATTTCTCATTATTTGATTATTTTTTTAATATATATATTTTATACACCAATTACAAACATTGCTAATAACCGTGGAACCACAACATCCAGAACCGAGACAATTTTTTTATTTAGTATGGGTTTGCTCTTGGCTGCAGATCAATAGAAAATAATGATTTCTACATTGACCCAACCAGGAATCGAGCCCGCGACCTCGGTGCAGCGACCCTTAAACCAAGTATGATTTGCCACTACATCACAGAGTTGCAAAGAAAGTTATCAATGTTTTGGTTAGTTGATTGTACTTACTATTTTTTGCTTAAGTTGTTGTTTTAAATTATAGTACTAATCGAGCACGTTCGTGAATATTTTGATGTTCACTTAAGCCATTTGTTATTATCGGGGCTGTGAAATATTCGCCTTTTTTAAGAGATATTATTAAAATACTTTTAAAACAAGTTGAAGATTGTTATTGGGGGAAAAAAATTGCACAATTTTAAAATAATGATTTAAATTATGTTTGTACGGACTCTACAAATATACATTTTAACATTTGTAATAATGTTGAAATGGAAGTTAAACATCTATTTTGTTGTTTATTTAACTGAAGATCTGTTTTTCAAAGGCTAAAATACTTACAAGTTAATATAATTATAAAGTAGTAGGTACCTACCCTCAGGCAGTACCTCGTTGCATAATTATTTCCTTGGTTTTTGTTTAGTGCAAATCTATAAAAAGTATTTACTTTAATATTGCAAGTCTATTGAAAATAATGACTTACTCGTAGTTCGTTAGAAAAATAATGACATAATAACTTGGATCATAAGAACTTTACTGTTTTAGTCGGTAACTTTTTGTTGGTGCCTTGTTTTTTGACTTAAAATTAATAAATAGTATGTAAATGTCGGAGACTATAGTTAATAAAACTAGATATAGATTTTAGGACGCAGAATACGCTTATGAGATTTTTAAATCGCTGAGCTTTTAGTAAAATACATAGCTTTTTGTGAAGAAAAAAAATATCCCTACGAAATCGCAGTTATAAAACCTAATTTTGGATTTAACACCGTTAAATTACAGACGCAAATACGCGAATATCTGTTTGTTTTTAGTAGCGGAAAAGTACTTGAATAATAGTCGTAAATCTTAATCTACAACCAAATACCTTAGAGGAGACAATCTTGTTTTGATGAGTTTATTAGCAATCTTGGTAAAACACAGATTTGTCAATTCCATCGTTTTTAACCTTTAAAATGCTAAATAAAAGTGGAATTAAGAATTGAATTGCACTCAAATTATGAGTACTATCGTGGTTACCATCGCCTCAACCACATTAGGGTCCAAAATCGAATGCATCTCGCGGCGTCTTTTTTTTTTAAGTGACGCCTGTTTTTGTGTTCAGTGTGCAAACGATTTTCGTTGAAAAGGTTAGGCGCCAGATACCTACCTACTACTAGTACTTATGAACTGGCTGCAGTAAATAATTATGGAGGTCATTTCGATACATTAGGTGTTTCATTCCAAATTAAGATGTGCGTGAATAAGGTCTCCCTAATTTTAGTATGTAACAATTATTTTTTGTTTCAGGTAATTAAAATTTGCCATCGTACGAAGATAACATCTTCACGACTCAGGTAAGGCACACAAAAGCTTTTCAGCTATTTCTAAACACTCATTGCCTAAAAACTATTTATAGATTAGCTTTTGCAACGCTTTAGTTAGCCCCTTACATATATATTTTATTTTGTTTTTAATATTGTTTGTCATAGCGCCTACAGAAATAATTAATTTGTACAAATTTAAACTATCCAGCTATCGCAGTTCTTGAGATTATAGCCTGGCTGGCGTCGCACAGACGGACGGAAAGACAGACGGAGGGACCGACAGACGGACAGGCAACGAAGTCTTAGTAATAGAGTCCCGTTTTTACCCCATGGATACGGAATCCTATAACAGATCTTTTAGTTTCAGTTTATTTCAGTCTTTTGAATCTTGAGATAAATCTTTATTAAAAAGTGTGTAAAAGTCGTGTTCTTATGCAAATAAATAAATCTAAATCTAAAGTAAGAACAATTTTACCGTAGAGAAAAGATTATAAGAAGTGTAAATTAAGGAAATTAATTTAAATTAAAAATATAATATTATTTATTATTAAAGAACTAGTAAAAAGTGTATAAAAGTAAAAAGTATGAATAAAAAATATTCTATTTTTAATCTAAATTAATTTCCTTAATTTACACTACTTATAATTTATTCTCTATGGTAAAATTGTTCCTACTTTAGATTTAGATTTATTTATTTGCATAAGAACAGGACTTTTACACACTTTTTACTAATAATAGATACACAAGCTTTAAGCTTTACCTCAACACACACGTGGTTAACCCATAACTCATCTCCATAATGCTATCTTCATAAGTATAATATCTAGTTAGAAGAGTGACTGACGAATCGTGGTGTAATATCCTAGCTAACACCAAACTGGATATATCCAGTTACACCGGTTGTAGTAAAGGAACTGGGAAAAAATACCTAACACTTAATATAGAACACAAAAAAAGACATTCCAACAAGTTTATAAAAGAATACTGGCATGCGGTGATTCACGGTCAAAAAAGTTATAGAAACTAGATTAAACCAGATTTTGTTTAAAATAGAATTATACATTATTATTGACAGGCAATTGGAATTAGTAGTTTATCAGTAAAGTTAGAACCTATTTTTTTGTATGTCATTAATATATGTATACCAAATTGCTAGCTCATATCAAGGCTAAATGATAGAAATGTTCAATTCCCCAGCACACAGGGTCCTATATAATTGAGTTCTTTATCCATCACTCAAAAATATAATTCATCCATAAATGAAGTAGATTTTTAAATAATTATAAAAACAAATAAGTAATGGATGGATGAATGGATGGCTAAGTAACGCCCGATTAAATTAATTACATCCATAAACTTACGCATTCAACCCTATTATTTTTCCCTTAACGTAGTCTCACTAGCTGACCCGTCAAATTTTTTAAAGTAATTTCCTTCATTTTTACTCTGTATCGGGAACGCCCGTAGTAGTAACTTACCTACCTCAAGACATAAATTCGAAGCTATCCTCTTATCGGGAATCAGATCGGACCAATTATGGATGACGGTCAGTAGCACATAAATGCAGCTTATAAGGAAAATATTTACCATCAAAGCATTAAAACACCCATGACATAGTATTTAAAAGTGTGTGTAAATTAACAAATAATGAATATCCAGTAGGTTTTATCCTTTTATACTAGTAGGTTTTTTTACGTCAGTCAGCAAAATGTAAAATGCGTTAATTAGAGTGCCTACATATCGATCTCTATCTATATGTATACAGGGTGTAAAAAAAGTATGAGCCCCATTTAAGGGGTAGTTGTCACTCGAGAATAGATTAGGTACAGGATTTTTAATATACTTTTCCTTAAATTTTTTTATTTTTATTTTCCTGTGTTCTAAACACGACTAACAACCATCCCCCCTGAATATGGCTCGTACTTTTTTTACTACCTGTATACATAAAATAAAGTCTTATTAATTACACCACTAATAACTCAAGAAAAAATCGACCGATTTTGTCAATTTTTACAACTTTGGATTGCTCTTGGCCCGAATAGGATAATTAGCATACGAGTAAAACGGGACCGGGTGGCACGTAGCCCAGGAGCGAAATCAAGTTTGCCAGTTACTAACCCTAAACATATTTAACTCGTCAAGTATGTGTGAACGAGACACAATAGAAAGTCCCGGCAGTCGTTTGATACCTGACTGATTAATGGGGAAGTAAACTGTCAAATTAGTTCCTTATTGAGGGCGCCAAATGCTTGTTACTCAGGAACTGTTAAAACCCATACAAATATTTGTTGTTTTGTTGTTATTAGTTAGTTTTTTTTAAATGGGGCGCTGTGCAGCTATTGGGTGTGAAGAAATAGGTTCCTACAAAAAGGAGTAGGCATTGAGAAGAGGAAACTTTAAATCAAGTGACTTATCTAGGTTATGTAGCAAATATTTCAAAGAAACTGATTTTGAGACTACTTCTAAGACTACAGGTAGGTAAACAATGAAAGCTAAAGATACATACTATTTAAGTTTTGCGTAATCTTCCCCATTCATTCAATTATACCTATTATAGTGCGGATGGATGTTGGGAGGGATGTTTTGTAGTAGAATGGTGGAAAATATGTATTTAGCTTTACCTCAATTTCGTGATTGTAGCCAAAAGAGCAGAGATTTGATCTGCCCAATTTGAGGGCTCCATATTAGCCTTATGTCCACAATTTATTTATTTTTGACAGTGGTTGATCTACTGCTGAAAATTTTATCGTTATTTATTCCAAATGCAGTGAATAGTGAGAGGGTATAACTTGACTGATGCTAATAGGTGGATTAAGCATTTTTCACGTATCGCTTGCCAAGTCAGTGAAATTCATTTTTGAGTGCAGTCAGCGACGCGCTGCCAAGATTGTCTTATTATTTGAATGCCCGATCGATGATAATAGGTAGAATATTACACCGATATTTTTATTCAATAGAATAGAATAGAATAGAAAAACGTTTATTGCTTTCATTACAGAAAAAATATGATACACAAATATGATTTATGATATTCAACCTTTTTTATCCTTTTAAATATAAATTACTACTCGGCGATCGATGTATAAAAGGGCGAATGATAAAACATTTTGTAAAAGTGTTCAGTTGAACTAATGGCGGACCATGAAGTCAAATACTAAGAAAAAAATATACAATAATATTTTAATTCAAAATACCATTGTTTGCTTTCTGTAATATATAAAATGTCGTAACGTTTTTATCTTGCTTTTAGAAAAATAAAGGCTGATTACAACAATTTCGAAAACGTTTGTAAACATAAACTAGTAAACAAGGTTTCTATCAATAACATAACATCCTCCAAAATAGCCAATAAAATTTTAGAAGAGCCTTGTTGTTGTTTGTCGGAAAAATACCGGAGAAAACAAACGTGTATTAATTAATGCTATGTTACTAGGTCAATTTGCTAATATTGTAAGGGTGTGTCCACAAAGGTGTTTGACGTTCATCATGTTTCGTTTACACCACAGTATTAGTCCAGTAAGAAATAGGAAAATCTTTATTATCATTTTTATTATATCCTAAAAGTACCTACTGAAGTCGATCCAATCAATAAAAAGTTGCATTGTTCATTTGTAAAATTAGAGTATGCCACTACTAGATAAGCTTTATAATTATTAATACACTCTGTTTCAACTTATCAACTACATATTGAAGGTAGCTAAACAAAGACTTTTTTAAGAATATATTATATTTTAAGTTCTTAACTGCGACAATTTTTTTTTAAAGTTTGTGTGGATGTAAACGCAGCCCAGTAGTCGTAACAGTGAATAAACAACTTTCATTGGATTTTGATATCAGTTTGTTTACATACTTTGAAATCTTCCACAATACATCCTGTCAACAAGACAGCTGCTAATGACATTCCTTTTATTAATAGTAGAGTTACTATCTCCCTATAATGTGCAAAACCACACTAACTGATGCGGTAGTAAAGTACACTGAATGAAGGGAGCTACTCAATAGCGTATTATTTAATTAGTAACTAGTTTTTAACTATAACTACTTTTTATGAACTAAAAGGGTTTATTATACCATGTGTCTGAATAGTTCAGCATGCATACAACTGAGAGAAGCCTATCAAGTAAGATATCAAAATAGGAGTATAATTAGTTTTGACTCAAGTCTATTGTATCTCACTCAAGTATTTTATTTCATCTAAGACATAAAACAATTGTACAATCCTCTTAATAAGTAGATGCATAAATAATTTCGAAAGTAGTTGTCATCTATGAGATTTAGATTAATGAGACTTGAACTACTTAATATGCAGGCAGCTAATTAATGTAATGTTACTTAATTTGAATGCTCCATTACATTTATGTAAATATACCTACATAATATCGTAAAAGACTGTTAATTTGTTAAAGTATCAAATGGTACTTAAAATCTATTTATAGACGTAATGGTGGTTCATGGGGCATTGAAATGGTTTCATTCTGTTTGATTTCCTTAATCTTGTATCACTGGTATTCATATAATATACCTGTAGCTATGTTTTGTAACCTTGATGTCCTAAATAAATAAATCAATTTAATTGCTCATACTGTTTTACATCATTATAAATGCCAGCACCTAATGAGGACTTATTTGGCAATTCGTCATAAGTTGTTCAGGCCCAATTTTTTCATCGATAGTAATGGTAAAGTTACGTTACCAGCGGTTAAATATTTACGATTCTGTGTGTTTTGAAGAAAAAATACCTTAACTAATGGTCATTAACATAGCCATTCTGACATTTGGTAAAGGTAGTTTTTCTTTAAAACACACACAATCGTAAATATTCAACTGCTGGTAACGTAGCTTTACCATTACTATCGATGAAGAAATTTGGCCTCAGTTGTAAAATTTCTAAGTTAATTCACCTCCCGAAACCCACCGAAATATGGTATAGAAGAAAGATGGATTAAGTAAATAACAGACAAGCTTTGTATTTGTATACTGACTAATTTATCACTCACAGCCTTATTAGTATCAAAAGTCAGACCATAATTTTAAGGTTACTTATTTTGTTTTTATAATTCCAAGAAAGAATAAGGCATCTTCTAGTCCTCTTCTTTTTTTGTTCGTTGCCGCCTCTTGTATACCAGCTCTATGGTCCATGATACGAAAGAAATAGAAAGTAAAATTGCTAAGATCCAAAAAGTGATTTCGAAGCTTTGTGTGTAGTCTCTGATGGCGCCTGAAAAATAAGCAATATTACAATTCTTAATCGCTGCACATTGCCGTAGTAAAAAAACACAACTCTTGTTGTGGATGAAGTCATAAAGAGGAAACCACTTATAATAATCCACTCGTATATTACATAGCTGACATACTCGTATATTACATAGTAGACCTAAATATTAGTCACATCATCAATTATTATACGTTTATCTCAATATGACTTCCTAGTACAAAAAAATATGCTGTTGTAAGTACACTTTTTGCTTAAGAGAATCATAATAATGAGAATTAGACATGATGACGGGTCTAGTTCTCATTATTATGGTCTCGTCCAGTTGGCTCGTGACCACGGCTGTTGCAACGCAGCCGAAACGTCAAGCAGTGAGTAGCTTATACTCATATTTATATTTCGTGTTTAGACTCGTCATGTCTAATTCTCATTGTAATGCAACGCGAAAGTTTGAAATCTTAGAATCATAATAATAGGTGATTTTAAGCTGGTTTAAGAGCATTTGACAAGAGAGAATTGAACCAGCGGAGGTGCTTAATTAACATGCAAGAGAATTCTACAAGAAATAAGACACATGTGGCATATAAAACGAATAGCACCCAAGTTATAGCAACTCACCAATAATAGGTCCACCACCCAGGTTTATGATGCCTAGCATGAGCATTATGAACCCCATGGCTGCGGTGAACTTCTCTGTGCCCACCACCTCGGTCACCACCAGGGGTAGGAAGATCGCCAGGAAACATCTCCCCACCCCGTACAGAGTTATGAACACGAGAGACACCGTCACACTTGGCGAAAGGAGGATACCTGTAGTTAAAAAAAGGTTTTGTTGCTGCAGCTTAACTATTGAATGGCAGAAAATAAAATAAACAGGGAATACATTTTTCATCAAACGTGACGGCAGAGAAACGGGCATGCCACATATTTTACTTTTAAAGTTTTTTGGTAAATAAAATGGGTTTGCTTTTTTACTATACCAGACTTAGCAGACTTAGTCCCAACGTGGAAGGAACATTAATGGTGGCAAGAGCTCTTCTGATGGCGTCATTAAGAGTGGCGTGACGGGCAAGACGCCCAGGGCTTTGCTGGCAACAAAGGCAGTGGAGACCAAATTTGTCAACCTCCTCGCCACAGGGACACGTAAAAATTTCACATATAGGGGTACCAAGGCGGAGACCCACACACACCCGGAAATACTCACTATCAAAGAGAGTGCCTAGATTTTTCGACGGTAAAGCATGAAGCCAGTGGCCAGAGTTATTGCAGGAAACTGCCAAGAGCCTAGCGCGACAACTATCACTGACAGAATTTTGAAGTAAAGAATTGAAAGTCTTCCTCGCAAGAGGGACATCCCAAAGTTTTTGTTGTTGACGTTCCTTTGGAATGTCATCTCTATAATAATAATCTTATATAATTATCTTCAATAACCTGTAATTTTTTTAATTTTATTTTGTAACTTACTGACTCTTGCGATGACTGAGATCATGATGCCAGAAATGAAGAACTCCTGTCCCCCGACTTTAGTCAGCCACTTGCTGATGACTATGAAACTCGCGCGACCGGCCAAGTCGCCCAAGCCGAGTAGAGATAATGCAAGTGCAACGTCATCCTACAATAAATTAAAAAAAATTGATATGGTACTATGGGGAAGAAGAAACGATGGATGTGTAGTAGGTGGATAATATTAGAAGGAAAAGTAGAAACACATATGAAGAGAGGTATTAGATATTTTCAAAATGCAAATATTTACATAAAAGTCGAAGAAAATGTTTATCTAGATATAAATGAAAAGAAATAAGTGAATAATGACCGTCATAGTCCGTAAAAAAAGAAAAAAAAAGATAAATGAAGACACATTAAATGTAGGCTTCTGCTCGTATGTCTTGCGGTAATACAAGTCACGTACGAATTTCATATTTGGCGATCAATTTAACAGCGGTGAGTCAAGTGACCAAACGGTGAGGCTAGTGAGTACTAAATACTAGTTTAACACATCAACTATCAATAATTTACGTATTTTTTTAAGAATTATCTCTAGGAAATAATCTTACCTTACTCCAGTTATAAGAGTATAACGCCTGTGGCAAAAGTGACACAAACGTTAAATCTGCAACTCCACTCAACGCGATGGCCCAAGACACATTGGATAGTAAAAGTGATTTTATTAAGGACCAGTCAAACAGACTGTTAATTTTTTTTCTGGAACACAAATAACAAAAATCTTTTAGAATGACTGCTTTTAGAAATTCTTTACCAGTTAGGTATTTTTTTTTTGAAAATTCAATTATATTAGGCGCTGACAACACTCTATTTTACTACTTACACCAACCAAGAGGACTTTACATGATTGTCATTAGCTATCTCAGATTCTTCGGTTTCAATTGGCTTTATGTCTTTAAGCTCTAATTTATACCCAGTGTCATCATTTTTCTCAACCATCAGCAGCACACGGGTCTCTGTAATTATGAGTTATCAGACCGTGAATAATTGGCAATTCCTTTATTTGTAATAGAAGAAAACAGAAGGGACTTTCAGTTTTTTTAAACTTAAGGCTTGATGAGACGATCGGAAACGAAACATAGAATCTTGCAAACAGCTAATCTAATAATGTGCTCATTGCTACTAAGGTCATGATTGTTTATGAAGCTAGTAGGGAATGCCTGCTATTAAAATCACCGTTGCTACGGCACTGGATGCGCCTGCACACCCTTGAAGGTGTATACGTGCACACCGTGTGCGTCAATTATTTATTTATTGTCAAATTAATCAGTATAAACTAACACTAGTTTTTAAGATTTCGTGTCCGAAATAAAAAAAATGTTTAATTTAATTACGTTACCTTCCTTCAAAAGCTGTTTGGCGACCTTCTTCATGTGCCAAGCCACTGGCTGCATCACAGCCACTGCGATCAGACTGTGCAAGCTCACAGCCAATATCATGATTAACGCGCCTCTGAACCCGTAATATGACATCGCCATATTAACGAGTTGCGGGGCGAAAACCGAGAAAATTGCTGAAAATCACAACAAATGCGTGAACAGAAGAAGTTTTTTTTACCACGCAGGTAGATATAAAAGCGTTACTACACACGCGAGTTATTCAAAAGAATTGCTTGATGTAAGAAGAATGTGAATTATGATCTTAACATTTTTTTTTCGGGTAGAAAATTGTATTTAGCCAAAAAAACTAAAAATAAAAATTAATAAATAAATATGCGCCAGACAACACACCAATTGTCTGGTTTCGTGGTAAGGAATTATCTTCCTTTTGTTAAAAGTACCAGACAACGATTATCACGGGGGCGTCTCCCATAAATACTTAAAAAAGCCCAAAGGCTTGTAAAAAGTAGGCATGGTTTAAAAAAATACATTTAAAGTTGTTTTTTGTTTTTATACCGTTTTGTCACTATACAAACTTAATATTATAAATTGCACTTGTAAAAAGCAACTGTGACTCTGTGACAGACGAGGATAGACGAGAAACCTTCTCCTCTTCGTCTGTCACACAGTCACAGTTGCTTTTTACAAGTGCAATTTATATTATATTAATACATTTAAAGTTAAAATTTGCACTACGTACCTATACTCGTCTTCATAACACTATAAGCAAACAGTCTCTTCTCTACAAAGTACTCATTGACCATGGCATACGTCAAATTGAATGCTATTCCTAAACCTGACCCCTGAAAACAAATTGTATTTATGAAGAAAGCATAAAATCGTAATATTTTGGGTTGGGATCTATAATACTAACATAGTATGTAAGTAATACTCTACATATGGACATATTTTGTCCGAAATTAAATATAATTTATTTTATTTGGATCTTACACTTAGGACTTTTTGAATCGATACAAACACGATTCAGTATCGATACAGCCGCAAATATTCGACATTACATGTTTGCTAAGAGCACTTTCACACTTAGGTGACTTAGCAGCGTTATGGTCGCGCGACAGTCGCGCTGCTGTCAATTTCATACATAAGTGACAGCAGTAAGCCCTTCACATTAAGGCTGCGTTTCCACCAGAGATGTGCGATGGAAATGTGTCGTACGAGGATGTCTAGCTGTGCTGTAAAAATGTGTGGGTGTTTCCACCAAAGCTGTGCGATGAAAATGTGCCTACGAGGATGTGTAGCGGAGCTGTGAAAATGCGCATTAATGTGTGGTGCGAGGATGCGTTGCGAAGCTGTGAAATGTGTCGACGGGGGTGCGGTGTATGCGCAAACCTATTCAACACACATTCCTCGCACACATTCCTCGCACACATCCCTCGTACACATCCCTCGCACACATCCCTCGTACACATCCCTCGCACACATCCCTCGCTTGTTTTGTATGCGCAAAAATCTAGCTCCGCTGAGCCGTTTCCACCAGAGCTGTGCTGACCGAGGCGAGGTAAATGAAGTGATTCTATTGGTTCTTTACAAACACATCCCTCGCTACGCATCCTCGCACATCTCTGGTGGAAACGCAGCCTTAGAGCGACGAGCTGCTGTCGAGCTGCTGTCGTTCAAATGTGAAGGCGCACTAAAGTAGCAAAACAAACGCGATGCAGTGGCGTAGCTCTGTCAAACAAGCGTTGGTATTGATACAAAAAGTCTTCATGTGTATGGGCCCTTATTTATACCTAAGTCCAACTTCCAAACTCCGGGCTGCCCTGAGAATTTCTGAACGGAAAAACCCAAGTACATATATATTTTTGCTTCGGAAAGCACGTTGGTCCTGCATCTGATCTCTCTCCGGTCGTGTCAGATTGCTGTCCCATCGGGCTATGTAAGTGAAAGAAATAGAGAGTGCATCTGTATTTGCGCCACACTTGTGCACTATAATATGGTTCGCGCAGTCGGTTAGTCGTTGTGACTGGCCAACGTAGTCGAAAGTCGGCTAGGGGGACTACTACTATTACTACTCATCATCATCATTCTTTTGCCTGTTCCCGCTTATCTGGGGTCGGCGCAGTATGTTTTACGCTTCCACACTATTCTATCACTCGTCACTGAATCATCCACTCCTTTCACATTCATACTCATCACTCTTTTAGTTATATGACTTTCTTCCCCCCATTCTCCTCACATGACCGTACCGTACTACTATTACTACTATAAGTCAATAAAAAAACTTTACGTAGAAAAGAAGCGGATTTGTTTGCAATTTTCAAACAAACGTTAAGGTTGCAATAAGGTTGGTAGGGTAACAACAAATCAGTTTGTTAAATCATGTGTAACGGAATTTTTTGCATAGGGAAGCAAAAGAAATGTAAGTACGTATTTTAAGTTAACTCTTACAAATATTGCGTTTCTGGGTGAATGTAAAATATAACCATAAAATAGCACGAAAACGCAATTCATTATAAGTTGCAATGGTATTCATGATACAACCAGCTCTTATTTATTTTCTACATTATTTTATAACTGGGATTTATAACTTTATGGTCCTGCGCTTCTTTTTGTCACCTTGCTATCTTACAGAATATTTTTTAAAACCTATTTGTCGTTTTTGATTATGGAGGTTTTAAATAAGTTATATAAATATGATTTCATGCATATCTTAGTTTTTTGTGTTATTAATGTATGCGAAATATATATTTCCTCTGGAAACTAAACATATAAAAGAACAAAGTCTTACCTGCACTATTCCCACACAAATATAAAATGGTATTATCGATTTGATGAAAACCATACAAATCCCGCCAAGGATGTATAAAAGCACTGCCACGAATGTTAATTGCCGCATGTTCATTAACTTTTGTAGGGGACTTGTAAGAAATCCTGAAAATGTAAAAACAATAAATAAATCATTACTAAGATAAGCGCGTTCAAATTAACAAACAAACTCTTCTGGCTCACATTATTACTCGTAGTATAAATCTTTTTTATTGATTGTTCAATTAAGAAAAAAACATCTCTTTTTTGGTGAGTTATATTGTTGAAGATGAATGTGATAGAAGTTTTTTTTACATCTGTAATGTAGATTTGAACTCACCCGCAACGGCAAAGGACATCGCATTGATTCCATTCAATACTGTGAGTCCAGTAGACCCTAAGCCTAATTCTATCATAAAATCATTGTAAATCATTCCGAAGGATGATATAAATCCCGTTGTTGTTATCTGTAAGCAATGAAAATGAGAACGTTACGGAATGAAGTACTTTAAAACAAATCCTAAGGTGTTCTAACGTGACTCGGAATCACCGCCCTAGAGCGAGTTAAATTAAGTTCCTACAATGCACCTTAGACTACCTGTGAAAAGTGGTAATTTGAATTTAAAACTGCATATTTTATTATGATTTTTGAGTTTAATATTTTGTGCAAAGGAAGAAGTCTTTCGATGTACTCGTAGGTTCACTGTATGTGACTACAAGTATACAATAATAAAACAACCGAATTTTCTCATTGCTTATATTCATGGAAGTATGGTTCAGTACTAAGGGCCTAAGATGCGTGTCTTTTTATCGTTCATCGCGTCAATCGAGACATTTCATATTTATCATATAAAAAAACTACCTTTAATGTACTTATTTGTTAAAAGCCAGAAGATATGCCACACTAGTTAAAAATATGGAGAAACCAACTCGTTTCGGAAATTAGTTTATTTTATCGATGCGATAAACGATAAAGAGTTTTGCGGGTTAGGCCTACAGATTAATCAACTGAAATAGGGGTATGATAAACTTACTAGATTAAGAACTGCAGCCACAATTATCATGTAACCCCAACCCCCGTCTGGGGCCACCAATTCATATTTCACATCACACTTTTCTTTAACACTCATATTTCGTTACCTCACAAAAGTGAACAGGCAAAGTATCTCGTGCAAAATTAATTAACATTGTTATCGTGGAAACTAAATAATAAATGCTCCCATATTTGTTAGTAAGGTGCTTTTTTTAGGGTTCCTCGTAATTACATAACAATAAAATCGGAATCTGAGTTTAAAAGTTTCTTCGTTTGTTTGGTTAGCCAATATATGTTAGTGAGTTTATTTCGAAGAAAGACATAAAATATCATCATAACTGACATGACTTTATTTTTTGTATACAGCATTAGCGATGTATATAATATAAAATATCATCATAACTGACACGACTTTATTTTATGTATACAGCATTAGCGATATATATAATATATACACTTACGTTATTATGTACGTTATTACACCGTTATTGTGACAAACTTGATTCACACATTAACGTTCACATCATTCAAAAGCAGGCAGCCATCCACACATGCACAATACTCAGTAAAGTTTTAGGTGACACAGTATTCCTCACAAATAATAATAATAATAACGTTTAACCTCTTCCCTGAGGGTATCATGTCATGATTTTTAATTAAAAATGTAATATTTGTCATATTTTTGAATAGTAGTAGTTATTTTTATTTAATATTGGCAACACTGCTCAGCCCCGCCAGGCGTAGTGGGGTTGAGTGGTGGGGGCCGAGTCAACGGAGCGATGGAAGCCGGATGCTCTGGCAGTTCTCGTCCGATCATCGCGAAGTGAAGTGTTGTCCGTTATTTAGCGAAGCACTGACTTGTAGCGAAAATGATTATTGTGAAATTATTGAATAAAGGTTTGTTATTACTACGACTGGAGTTTTCTTGAAACTTCAGAAGTGGGATACACCAGTTTTAAGGTATGTAAAAGTGTTTTTTTTTTTACAAATCCTATAGTGATATTTCGCCCACTAATTTCGAATTAAAGTATTGAATTAAATTTTTAAAGCTCATGTGTATGTATATTTTGTGTGATTGATAGCGTGCATAATTTGAACTTGGTCGGGGCTACTCCCTGGCAGTTCTTATTATGTTCTCCTTATACATGTTTAAGTACTAGAGCGTGCATAGTTTGACCTTGGCCAGGGCTACTCCCTGGCAGTTCTTATTGTGTGCGCCTTAAACATGTATATTTGCTGGACTAGCGATCATAATTTGAGCTTGGTTAGGGCTACTCCCTAGCAGTTCTTATTGTGTTCGCCCTATACGATTGATATACATACACATAAAAGGACTGGTCATGAAAAGCTTTAATTTAAATATTAAATTTCATTTGGTAATCATAATAGTTATTAATACACATTGTGCTGCATTGGTACTTTTAATCGAATACTAAACGAAGATAATAGGCAATTATTTATTATACAAGTATCTATGTTACATTTAATGCCCTCATGATACTAATTTTGTATTGGTTATAAGTATTCAAGTTTGCTTATTATTAAATACCTAAGTATTATATTAAAAAAAAGACTCAATGTTACCTATATCCCTGTAATCTTAGAGCAGTTGGGTTGTTTCCTGGATTGAGTGGGCTATGCATGCTCACTGTTTAAACGAATGACAAGTTGTATTCGACTATTATTGGATCGAATGGACTATGCTAATTCCATGGGATAAACCAAGGTATGTACGCTCACATCTTTTGAAACGTTAAAATGAAGGAAGTTTTCAAGCAGTTATTTTAAAGCGATATTTTCATGAATTCTAAGAAAATGATTTGAGTATAGAGTCAAATGTAGACTGATTTCATACGATGCCGAATTGGCGAACCAGGTGTCTATTTTATGCATGTGGTCGAGGCGACTCTTCGACCATGCATTTGTAACACCTCTTACGCTTATTATACGTGGTCGAGGCTACTCTTCGATCGTATATAAGTTTGGCTCGTTTGAACATTGAGAAACAGTGAGACACGCAGAAAAATAAAGATAAGCTACGAATTACTGAGGAAATAACTGCTTGCTTACTATTTTACCTTGATTTTAATAAATAACTATATGATGTTATATCTTACAATCTTTATCGATATTTTAAGAAAGATTCACTCATTACTATGAGTGAACCGTGTGGGTTCGCTGGAAAAGTAAACTATGTTTGTTTACTAGATATGAAATGAAAGTAAATGTGAAATAAAATGAAATTTGTAATTTATTTGCGTGAGAAAACTGACACATTTTTGGTGGGATTCAGATACAGTTAAGTTCTTTTTTTTTTACAAACTATTCAAAAATAGCATGCAAATAATACGGTAGATTCACAATAAATAAAGTAGCAGAATATCACTTTTCATTCCTAGATCACTGTAAGTGAACCATGTTGGTTCACTGGATAATTAAACTTCGTATGGTTGCAGGATTATTATGAGTGAACCATGTAGGTTTGCTGGATGACTTAGCTATGTTTGTTTACTGGATTACTATGAGTGAACCATGTTGGTTCACTGGATAATTAAACTTTGTATGTAACAGTATTATTAAGAGTGAACCATGTAGGTTCGATGAATAATTAAACTTTGTATGTTGACAGGATAATTATGAGTGAACTTTGGAGGTTTGCTGGATGAGTGAACTTTGGAGGTTTGCTGGATGAGTGAACTTTGGAGGTTTGCTGGATGAGTGAACTTGGAGGTTCGCTGGATGAGTAAACTATGTATGTTTACTGGATTACTAGGAGTGAACTTGGAGGTTCGCTGGATGAGTAAACTATGTATGTTTACTGGATAACTATGAGTGAACTTGGAGGTTCGCTGGATGAGTAAACTATGTTTGTTTACTGGATAACTATGAGTGAACTTGGAGGTTCGCTGGATGAGTAAACTATGTTTGTTTACTGGATAACTATGGGTGAACTTGGAGGTTCGCTGGATGAGTAAACTATGTTTGTTTACTGGATAACTATGGGTGAACTTGGAGGTTCGCTGGATGAGTAAACTATGTTTAAAACAATATAAACTATGTTTGTTTACTGGATTACTATGAGTGAGCTATGGAGATTCGCTGGGTGAGTAAAAAGTTTATTTATATTTATTTATTATGGAACACAAACGAAATAAATATTAAGTCGAAATATACGAGTAAGTTACATTGGTATAATATCACGTTAAGTTTGCATTCCGATAAATAGCTAAACGCACCATTTTTATTTGGTAGTTGTTTACAAGAAAACCAAAATATGCTGTAACTATGCAGGTTTAATGAGAAATACGGATTAAATAAATTATATAGTGTTACTATCGAACTAGTTAAGCTTAAAGTTACATAATATTATTTAGAAAAGAACTGAA
This sequence comes from Pyrausta aurata, assembly GCA_963584085.1. NCBI lineage: Eukaryota > Metazoa > Arthropoda > Insecta > Lepidoptera > Crambidae > Pyrausta > Pyrausta aurata. Next base: position 12,274,932 of record OY757252.1, on the reverse strand, counting down.
TATCCAAAAATGAAATGAACAGCAAAGGTCACACAATCACTTTTTGGGAAAACTTGAACTTGACCTGATGATCCCTTATAGGTTGACAACACTATATTTATTGAAATGATTAATAATGTTCGCTGGATTTTACAATGATTTAGTCAACTATTATGGTCACTAGACTACACATTAATATATATACAAAATATATTGCTGATTTACTAAGTTTGGAATTACCCATGATTTGAGTTTATTTTTGATTAGTAACCGTCTTAAGAAGTTTTAACAATTGATACAGTTCATAGTCAACGAAGTCAATGAAGTTCGTTAAATTCAGCTGTTTGTATACTGTTTAAATCAAACACAGTAGGCATAGAGTGGGTAACTACTCAGAGGAATTTATTTGGATTTCAGGATGCCTCGTTAAGATGATGATTGGAAAAACGCCGCGCTCAATATGACCAAGGAGGAGGCAACGGATGAGGAGGAGTCCTTCAACATCGTCTTCATCGAGTGAAGGAAGGAAAGAACAAGGAAGTCACGTAAGCAGTCTAGAAAAATGGGAGTCCGGTTCGGTGAAGGATCGGGAATAGGAGTAATACAAATATATCTAACGAAAATAGCGGTTTGACATGTTTTAACTGTGGCTGACATGGACATAGGTTTAAAAATCTTTATTCTCATACGAAATGACATTTCATTTATGAGTTAAAAAAAAAAAAACTTATGTAATTAGCCGGTATTCGACTCTAAATACATTTTTAGCTTATTTTTAATATGTTCATACTTTCACACTCTTTTATGGGGTTTGGTAGTGTATTGAATAGCTGTGCTCCCTCAAACAAAATAGTGTTATTTCCATAGTTAGTTCTAGGCGCGGATAGTCCTTCCGCTGATATACCTTTTACGAATGCCCGAATAAGTACTTTAGTGAACATCCAGGTCTCAGTCCCACACGTGAGCATAGAAGAATTCACTGATTATAGATTCTGGGTTTTGATCAGCTGGGTTTTCCTTTTTGAAAGCGAAGTCAAGTTTAGAATAAACCGCCGACATATGTTTTATTTGCTTATGAAGTACCTTTATTTGATTATCTTTGCCCATGCGGATTTCCTGTTCCAAGTACACGTACCTTGTCTACCTATTCCATGGTGTTTTGATTAATGGTTATATTGATGTTGTTACCATCTTCTAAGTTCTTATTCAAACCAACTTCCCCCTAGAGGCTTCACTTAGTTCCTGCATCATTCTTTGCAGTTATTAGGGATTGTCTGTCAGTGGAACTATGATTATCTATGAACCTAAAGTTATTCATTTAAAGTCCTCCCGTTTTTCCCAGTACAGTTTTTAAAAACGTCTGCTGGAACAAGGGTTAATTGCCCTGCGTCACGCCTTTTTAGGATGGTGGCATTTTCGTATATATTTTTGATAAGATTTACATATTAACGATCTATTCAAAAGTTATGTAATGCCTGGAAAGCGGTCCACGATTCTTCACTATCAAATGACTTATTAGGGTCGGTAAATCGATGAAGGCATCTGGTATTCGGTTACCATTTCGATAACTGTTGCATCGTCAAAATGTGATCCATGGTACAGATTAAAAACCGAACATCTTCGATAGGTTGATAAAAAAATCAAACTTGTTGGTGAGGCAAATAGTGCCTAAATTTGACATGAGTTTTAGTTCAGTTATTATTTATTAGCATAGTTGCGCTTAGTTAAGGAAGTCAACTTGATGAGCGGTAATTGCTTAAATTCGCTTTGTTACCTTTTTCTTAATAGCGATATGATATTAGAACATTCCCATTCTTTAGACATCTTCCCATATTGTAGAATTGACAGTTAGCCCTTATAAGGAAGCGCTAGCAATAGTTATATATATATATTTATTGTGAAGACCACAGCTCTTAATGATGATAACATAAAATACAAAGACAAAAGACAAACTGACGGATTGCTGTGGTCGATTATGTTAGTAATTCTTGACGGTTCTGGTAGGGGCCAAAGTTAGGGGTCTATTCCAATGTGATTACAGTAATTTGGCGAAGTTGCAGTCCTAGTGAGGAAGAGACGTTAAACGTGCTATTGCAGGATAGTTAGGGCAGGATTGGGAAACGAATTCATATTGATTTAATTTTGGTCCGACGCGTGAAATTTTGCTTTTGGGACAGGTTATGTGTGACGCGACTATTTCCTCTATAACATATAAAGAAAAAAATATAAAGTAAATGCAGGACTATTATACAATATTTCTATTGTATAATAATTATTTATACACTATCGCATCAGACCGAATGTCATGATTTTAAACAGTCAGGCACCGGAATTTCAGTTGAATGTTGTTGCGTCCCAGATAACGTCGTTGGGGTTTGAGAATTATATTAATGTACAAGATAGTTTTAAGAAAACTTTATGTTATTACTGTACATGTTCTTCATTAGTAATTATTAAACTAGATGTACGTCGCAAACATTCTTATTAGTTATAGGTATTATAAGTTTCAACTTATTTTGTAAATTGATTACTGATAAGATTAAATTTAATGTGAGGATAAACTGAGCAACAGCCTTGTCAATTAGGTATTGTTATGACCCGTGCGCCGGGAGGCTGCACGTTGTAGGATGGCCGAATGTCATGATTTTTAATTAAAAATGTAATATTTGTCATATTTTTGAATAGTAGTAGTTATTTTTATTTAATATTGGCAACACTGCTCAGCCCCGCCAGGCGTAGTGGGGTTGAGTGGTGGGGGCCGAGTCAACGGAGCGATGGAAGCCGGATGCTCTGGCAGTTCTCGTCCGATCATCGCGAAGTGAAGTGTTGTCCGTTATTTAGCGAAGCACTGACTTGTAGCGAAAATGATTATTGTGAAATTATTGAATAAAGGTTTGTTATTACTACGACTGGAGTTTTCTTGAAAATCAGGGCGGGAGTTCAGATTTAAACCGATCTCACAGATCGAGTAACACAAAGTGTATATAATAATATGCGCCAGACAACACACCAATTGTCTGGTTTCGTGGTAAGTAATTTTCTTCCTTGTGTTACGAAGTACCAGACAACCGTTATGACGGGGGCGTCTCCCATAAATACTTAATTACATATGACAACCATGACCGATAATTTGATACATTCCTTTGGAGGAGTAAAAGTAGGGCTCATTTGCAATTTATATTTAAAAAAAGAACTCTAGCGAGTTCACGTGCTTTCATTAAAGTTACCCCCTTATTCATAATAACTCAAATGGTCTTTTAAACCTATTTTAGCTATTACACTGTTTTAAAACTTTCTGTCAAATGATGACAGCGCCAAGAAAGAACGAGACAAAACAGTGTAATAGTTAAAACAGGCTTATTAGACTGTTTGCGTTTTTATAAATAAGGCGATAGAGTAAAACAACATTTTATTGTTATTTGGAAATGTTCAGATGTTAGACACAAAAATAACATCAAAACGAGACGTATACTAAGAAGCAATTTAAAATTAACAGTACAATAATTTAAATGTCTTTAAAAGTAACCACTATTATCTAGGCTAGAATGTATCAAATTACCGGTAACCCAGTAAACAAAAAGAAAGAAAAAAGATGTACAGAACCTATGAATCGCAATCAGAGTCCTTAATTATTACAACATTTTTATTACAATTTATTGTGTAATAACATTAAAGTCATAATGACAAACTAGTTGAAGAGCCACCGCCTATGCAGGAATCCTTTTGCAAACAAAAGCAATTAAAATATGGATAAGGAAACAACCGCGATTGCAGTATTTAAGTACACACGACAGCACATCAGACTATACATTTTAGTTGAAAACTAACCCTTATTACAACCGCATAAGATACCGCAGAGTTTACCTTGACGTGCTGTTGCCTGTATGATAGTTAGTCTGTCAATGACAGTGACATTCAGTAGTGCTCATAATAAAAACAGTCATACAATACTGGCCGGCATAATTCAATTGAGATTCAGTGGGCCATTTTTCCAAAAAAAAAAAAACATTTTATTTTCACTAGTGAGATATTTACCTATTGCATTATTTTACACAGGCTGTTTTTTTAATTAATTATATGTTGATAACGAAGATTTTATGACTTCAAACGGGACATTGGTACTATTACTTACACATTTTTGCATTTATTATCATAATAATAAGGGCGCAGGTTTTCTTATTCTAGGCTAATGTAGTGCGTAAAATACTTGTTTATATTACTACTCTTGTACTTGTACCTGACCACAAATCTGGGAGCGTATTGCGATCCAACTTAAACCGTTAATATTTATTTTGTTATATTATAATATTATTTATTATCAATATAATGCGAAATTGCAATACGAATTGCTAATATGACAGTAAAGCTAAGCTGTTTAAATATCAAAGTTGCATCGCAATACGCACCCTGCTTCATAAACGTTAGTAGTTTTGTCTGATTGTAAATCAGCCTTGAGTGAACTTCAAAACCCAGCAAGCCGCAATCGTTTCGTCGTTGCCATCCATAAATCGCTGAAAGGACTACGTGACTCAGGCGTTGAAGTGAATCTTGCATGGATTAAATCACACATTGGCATCCGCGGTAACGAAGAGGCAGACGAAGCTGCGAAAGCCGCCGCCAATCTCCGCAAGTCTCCAGATTTTGCAAGCATTCCAATCAGTCACATTAAGTGGCTGAATAAGCAAAAGTGCGAAGAAGCAGCCGAACAATTCTATTCGACTCCCACCAAATGCACATACACTAAAAGTCTGCTACCAACTTTCTCCCAAATAAGAGACTACTTAAATTTCGTCACACCCAGATTTGCACTCACACAATTTTTGACGAATCATGGATATCATCGAGAATACCTTTTCCGATTCAAGATCGCTAATACAGACTCTTGCCCGTGCGACGACACGTCTCAACAATCCTTCCAACATCTCCTGACAGAATGCCCACGATTCGCCTCTAAACGCTCCGACCACATAATCATTTGCCACATCCATAAGCTCAACGATCCTTACAAACTCTCAGACGTGGTCTCAAAAGAGGCCACACTTAACAGTTTTAACAACCTACTCACATTCATAGTTTCCGAATTAAAGAACTTCAATAAATAATCCCATCTAAACCAATGTTGGCCTTACAGTGTAATCCGATAGCACTGTAAGCTCATTATACACTATTGAGATTTAAAAAAAAAAAAAAAAAAAAAAAAAAAAAAGTATGACATGGTATGCCTGTACCACGCCCTTATTGATCCAACAGCCGCTCCTACAGCGTTCATATTTGCATCGACTTTCAATTCAAACGTTCGGCGTACGTTTACTTTGCTGACTTCACAGATGCATTAGTAAATTAAACAAAACTGTACGGAAAATTCAAACTGGATTAAGTTGGCAAATTGTACTGTTCAACTTTTATGATTTCATGAAGTTTTGAAAGAATATTTTACATTAGTCAATGATATTAATGAAATACTAATTAACGAATTAATATCTCAGGGTATTTTGATTAAACAAGTGAGTATGACATGAAAAGTTTTGACTAATGTGGGGAAAAGTTTATTAAAGAACTGATTAATAAGTCGAGTTTCTCAACTGAAGATAAAGTGTGAAATTTTCCAAGTTCCACCGGCTGTCCTACTTATTCACTTGGTGCAAAATTGCAGAACGAGAGAAAAAGTTTATTATTTGATCCGCTGACTTCTTGTTAGAACGCTGTATGCCATGAAATGAGAACAGCGGACTGAATTCCCAAAAATTCAATACAAACACTCCATATGATTTCTTGTCTACCTTTTAACAACAATTTTTTTTTCTGATCCGATCCTATACTTCATAAAAGAATGACGAGAAATTCAAAAAGTAAATACATTATAAGCAAATCAACTACCTACCTACTTAGCTCGAGTTCCTCACTCAAAATTTATCCGCAGGTTTGATAGCGTTGATTCCTATTGGTGTATATCACTTGTTTTTCAGAATGCTAATGACGTGTTTGTTCTGCGTTGCATATTGTTTGATCACTATTATGCTTCGTTTACATTCTATTGACCTGTCAATTTGTTGCGCGTTAGCTTTAGGAAAAATAAATAACCCGAACGCTGCTCTAGAGATGACAGAAATAATGAATACATAAATCTATTTTGTTTATCCTCTTCTTTTATACTGAATGTGCAAAAACATATTTTCGTCTTACCGACATTGCCGTACCTAAGATTGTTATGTGATATTAAAATAAATATGTTTGGACATTCTCCTTTAGGTCACTGTTTTTTAAAATAATTTGGACTATCATGGGGGCTAAGATGATTTATTAGGGACTTACCCCAGTATTCTACGTCTTACTTGTTTTTCAGAATGGTAATGCCGTGTTTGTTCTTCGTTGCATATTGTTTGATCACTATTATGCTTCGTTTACATTCTATTGACCTGTCAATTTGTTGCGCGTTAGCTTTAGGAAAAATAAATAACCATAATGCTGCTCTAGAGATAACAGAAATAATGAATACATAAATCTATTTTGTTTATCCTCTTCTTTTATACTGAATGTGCAAAAACATATTTTCGTCTTACCGACATTGCCGTACCTAAGATTGTTATGTGATATTAAAATAAATATGTTTGGACATTCTCCTTTAGGTCACTGTTTTTTAAAATAATTTGGACTATCATGCGGGCTAAGATGATTTATTAGGGACTTACCCCAGTATTCTACGTCTTACTTGTTTTTCAGAATGGTAATGCCGTGTTTGTTCTTCGTTGCATATTGTTTGATCACTATTATGCTTCGTTTACATTCTATTGACCTGTCAATTTGTTGCGCGTTAGCTTTAGGAAAAATAAATAACCATAATGCTGCTCTAGAGATAACAGAAATAATGAATACATAAATCTATTTTGTTTATCCTCTTCTTTTATACTGAATGTGCAAAAACATATTTTCGTCTTACCGACATTGCCGTACCTAAGATTGTTATGTGATATTAAAATAAATATGTTTGGACATTCTCCTATAGGTCACTGTTTTTTTTAAATAATTTGGACTATCATGCGGGCTAAGATGATTTATTAGGGATTTTACCCCAGTATTCTACGTTTGGCTGTGACACATTATTATACCTTCATATCTCCATACCATGCTTCAAGAAAGTTTGTCATGCTGTGTGACAAAAACTACGTTAACTACAGAACTGTCTCTCGTGTCTGACTTCACAGTAATCTCTGCATACATTATTATTATAACTATTAATAAATGATGAAGTATAATTTAAGAAACTTTGAGATTCATTTTTCGATTTCATATTCATAAGTTTATAAAAAATTCATCATACAATGATAAACTTATCACTGAGTTGGTAATGTCTGTTCCTATGCTTCCATAATCGAAGTTTAGTTCTAATATCAGCTTATCTAGCTTTTCTCTTAATATCTTGGTTCAAAATGTTTTCGAAAGTGCGACCGCGCAGGTTGCCTTGTGTGAAATATTTGATTTCGTGATAAATGGTCTTATATTTATTATTATTGATTTATAGCTTAAGAAAACTCTTTTTTGCACTTCTATTAACTTTATTATGAGTCAGATTTAGGTCCTGTTTCACTATCAGCAATAATAAACATATAATTCAAATATTAAAGTCATTTCGTATGAAGTAAAATATTTTTGAGATATTGTGAAACAATCCGTCGTAAGTATTGTAAATCCAGCAATATTACTATGAAATCTTAAACTTCCATTAAAATGAGCATATTTCTCCCCTACTCTGGGTATTATTACACCCTTAATAATTATTCAAATTAAGCGCTTCTTATCGCTTTATGTTTCATGTTTTTGCATCGCGTCACGGCGTAGCAGTAAAATGTTTTCGGTCGGGAACGGAAAGCTTATCGAGCCATCTCGCAATGTAGGAAGGAAGGCAGGGCCGCAGGGCGCACGCGATACGTAATCTGTTTACGCGGACTTGGGCCATGATGCAAAAATGATCAGTAACCCTGTATATTGATAATGACGCCAGAAGCGGTCAATGTAATAAGCACATTATGGGTAAACCGCGAAATTAAGTCCTCGCCAGCGTGGCACAAGGGGGAGGGATGCGGGTGGCGTGGATACACCCGCCAGCGTCTACTCCCGCGCCCCTGTGCCCCCGCAGGCGAAGTCTCAATGAAGTGCTTTAAACGACATAAGTAACGGCAGCCGACAAGAGACAACAGCTGCCGTCCACGTACGGTCAACGTCAGGCCCCAAGGAAAGCATTTAGCAACATTTTGTCGACGTTTTTGAACTCCAAGTGCTATCAACGTTTGTCGGCGATAGCCGTGTCGTAATGAGCCGCCCGTGTGTCGCAGCTTGAAACGGCAGAACCAACACATCTTATCAACACTAAAATTATCTTACAAATTGCTAGTGATAGTGTTGATGAAACCTTCAAAATATGGCGCAACAATTGGAAAAAAAATGAAACTTAAAAAATATTTTGCACAATCTTTTCGGAAACTTTATGATAAGCAAACCTATTAAGCTATCTTGCAACCTTTCTGATTCTTTTTTTTACTGTGCATGTGTCGGCAAGGCCCATTTACAAGATTTGTGCATTACCCAGCTAATTGCATTTACACTTCGCTGATGTGGAATGATCCGGATCAGGGCTTTTTATCCTAATATTTGAGATCCGGGGCAATAACGCCGGAAACTCTGCTAATCCTGTATAATCTTAAATATTGAGTTAAGGCCGAATCGTTTGATGGAACCACAAACAGTTAATTTCGTACTTTTGATTAAATTTCCATGTGTCTACCAAGTTTATGGGTAATGATTACGATTATAATTGTATGTCAGTTTAATATGAGGAAAATCATCATTTATGGAATGCAATATCTCTTTGTAAAATATAATTACTGCTTTCATCCGCAAAGTATTAAATGTTTGCGCACCGTTACACACTACTCTGGCTGAGTACCTATTTTGGACAGCGCAGCGAAGTCTTAAATGAAAAATCATGAATAATTATTATATAGATCACGTTAAAAACTACTCGAAATATTACTAGGTACTGTATTGGACACCAATCACATTCATTACTCTGATTCCAAAGTAAGTTTCTAATACACTTGTGTTAAGGAAATCAGAAACAACGGTAGTTACACAACACGCAGACCCGAGACAACATAGAAAATTGTGATTTCTACACTGACCCAACCCGGAAGGAGTAGCGACGCCTTGAAACCCAGCATGCTTAGCCACTATTATTGACCATCGTGGTGGTCATCAAAACTATTTTTATATAACCCACCTCATAATTCACACCACTATCATTCAACCTTTTATTTCACGAGGCCACTATTCCATGATGTCTATTCATAATATATCTACTGACTGTACTAAAAAATTAAGGACTATTGCAGTTGGTTCGATACCTCGTAAAACTGCACGTTGACCTCGACCCCGCCCAGTCATTAACATGTGGATTGCAACAATCACATTAGGTTTACAGGGATCGATGCGAATCAAAGGTAAGGCAAGGACGGGGCCGTTGGGCGGTCACGGTCGCGCCACAAGCCATAGACCTGGAGTCACGAAATGGTAGTGGAGTTAAATGTTTGTGTCTGTCAGTGGCAGGAAGAAAATATGGATATGACATACTTAGTAGTTTTATCGATTACCCCTTGAATTGATGCTGGTAAATGAAAGGCATTACAGTTTCTATGATATTTGGGAATATTATACAACCGCCAATCATAATTTCTAAAAAAATCATCTGTTCATCTGTAATTGCAAGAGATTTATTTTGCAGGTTAGTAGTAAATAGCCACAGTAAGCAAGACAACCAAGTACTACGCTTAAAAAGTTTCGTAGCGGCCGTAGCAAGCTACGTCGTAGTAGCTGTTATGAAACTTTGCCAACATTTTCATTTGTAACGGATCGTTCACGAATCGAAGCGAACTAATAATATAATGATACTTAATTTATGGCACATTAAAACACACCCTTTAAACATAAGCCAGTTAACGAGTAAATAATATAATTACAATGATTACATTAAAATTTCCATTTTGAAGACCAAAATTATTAACCGTTCTTTTCTACAAATATGTTGCGAAATTAATGTGGCCTTTATTTAATATAATTATAATTTTCAAGCAATGGCAATATAAAAGAGCAACAGTAAACCAACTAGTTATTGCCCTTTGTTCCATCGAAGTCACTTTACTCTATGATTATACGATAAAGTTAAATTAACCCAGACGGGTAGCATGCCAAAGTATAATTCAGTGAAAAGTTTCATTTCACTTCAATGAGGTCGTCAAATGAAATTGTTAATCCATTTAATGCAGAATAAAATGTGGTAACGTGGCCAATCCATTTGCTCAGCGTTCCTTGTTTGAAGTGAACCACTGTGGTGTGTTCAGTGGTGGTGGCGTGGGGTGGTAGTGGCGTTTCACCACCACGCTCGAAACGACGTGCCGTGGGTTAAATGTTCGCGAAGAGCTGTGATACGATAATTTATTCAGAGAGCTTGTGTTATAAGATAAAAAAATCCGTAAAAATGTCAGAAAATAAGTTTGGTTGCTTTATTAATTAAGGCGATAATATTATTGTTAGTTTTTATTTTTAGTCTGATCAAAACCGCTTCTTTATTTAAATCATAAAATTTCAAAGCATTTTGTTGTAACTTTACACGAAATTCTTAAAACTTACAAAAGTACACAGCAATTTTTTTAGTGTAGGTTTCATGAAATACGAGTATCTTGTTTTTTTTTTGTTTCTAAAAGTCATTGACACGGTCAAACAAAGCTAGTGGCAAATTAACCTCCATCTGCAAACACAGTCGGGGCGCAGAAATATTGCAGGGTCGGAGGCAAATAGCGCGCTCCATGATTTATGATCACTGGGTCCAAAGACTCGGTTGTAATGAAATTGTAGAAGGAAGCGAGTGTAATTCACCAAAATACACATAATTTTGATGTTCATGTATTTTATTTTACGTTTTTTTTTTCAGTTTACATAAAATAACATTATGTTAGAATCAAATTCACATAATTTTAGATACAAGAACACACCACAATTAAGCTAAATTGAAGCATAAAATTAAGTTAAAACTTTTTAATGTTAAAAGTACCACAAAAAATATTTAAATTCTCTAAATTATTTCACAACAAAGTGTAAAAGGTGAAGTGTTAAGTTATGTAAATAAACTCAAACAGATAAGGAACTAAAACAAACAAAAGTGAGCGTTATTGAGGGTTTCACCATGTTTGACAGTAACAGTGGTGACACACCGTTGATGACACCGGATGGCTATGCCAGCTTATCAACAGGTATTTATAAAGATCCTAAGCCATCAACCATAAACTTCACTCCAATGTAGGATTCCAAAGGTTTCAAGAGCAAAGGGCAAAGGCGTCTCACCTCAAGTATGATGTGGTATGAGCCATACTCCACCACGCGAGCTCAATGCTGATTGGTAGAGGGGTTATTGCAAGTCATGCGACCAACCTTGCAAGTCAAGGAAAAATTTTGTAAAAATATTTTGGTGCTGAATAAACGTTTTTTCTTTCTTTCTTTCTTTCTTTTCTTTCAAGCGACCAACCTTGCTGCCAGATTTTATCAAGCTATAGATAGGACCTTTGACTAGCCTTAGCGACAAATATCAACCAATATTAGCCAGGACCAATGGCTTAACGTGCCGTAGATGCTCGTGAATACGTCACTCATATGGCTGGAATGGTCACCCATCCAAACGCGACCGCGCTGTAGGTTGCTAACTTCCATTAATCACTATGAAGGTGCTACCACCATTACGCTACAAGCACCCATCCAGGAATAAAAGCTAGTAACTAGCTCATTGCTACATTGTACTGACATATTAAATCTTCTAAGATTAAATATAATTTTACCAGACAAAAGTTGAAAGTCTAAAGACCTTAATTATTGAATTAGAATTACATAATAGCGTAGTTAAAAGCCTAAAAATAGACATTCATTTAGTATTTATGTGAAATTGGCCGATATTTTACACAAACCCTGGTTTAACGAGGTATTTTAAAATATATCATTTTACCAATTTAAAGCCAGTAACCCGCCTGGGTTTGAGAGGTTCGAGTAAGTGCACTCAAAGCGTTCAAGGGGTGTAGTGTGAGACGTTCTCTACAAAATGCGGACTCGACTCTATTGTACAAAATGAAAGCGTCCTTTTAACTTAGAGGAAAATACCGCACCTGTTTCTACTTCGTTAGTGTGGGTAATGGGACTGGAGCAGCGATGGAAACTTCGGAGCAAAGTTGCCTGCAATGAAATAGTGCGAAATATTTATTTAAGGCACTTAAAATACTCATTCACTGATAAAGGAGTTTACATTCATGCATGCATGCATAACGTTCATATTTCCAAAAATATTAAACGATTGTAGTGTCAATCAAATTATCACACTGCTCTGCAAGGCAAAGATTTTCTTTATTGAAACTCATGCTTTGATTTAAAACATTTGGCAACTTGGAGTAGTACATTTCAATACATTTTTTTTACATTCGTGTGTTACAGCCTCCGTTTCAAAGTAGGTTAGGTAGATATATTAATGTTCACTGTTGCAGTAGAGAACCTAATTCAGTAAATGCGCATGCATAATACTTGTTAGAATATGTTGAATGGTAGTTCTACGAATTCGTAACTAACGCCACCCTGTATGATATGAGTTACAGCAAACCGTAAAGTGATATTGCATTTGCAAACTTTGGTCCTTAAGTTTCGCTTTTACTCGTAAGTAGATGAGGAACAAAGCCATGATCTCAGGGTATCTTGCCAAAATGCGTAAATTTTTTTCTGATTTGTAAGTGAATAAACTCGCTCAAAGGGACAAAAACAAAGAATAACTTTCGGGTATCAATTCACTTTATCATTATTATTCTTATCATATCGTTTACCATTCTATTCATAATCAATTAATTCCCAACTTTTTTGATCACGATTTGATAAGTCGACTATTTCCTGTAGGTACTGTCGATTGTAAGTCACTGTAAGTCATTAAGTTACTACGTATTTTATAAAAACCGGTTAAGTGCGTGTCGGGCCCGCGCACTGAGGGTTCCGTGCCACCCTTAACTAAATTCAGGGTCCACTTACTTTCACTTAACGAAAACATCACAATATATTGATAAAAATGTGCAATATCTCAGTAACTACTAGTTCGATCTCCTTCAAACCAATTTTCGTTGCAAGTTTTTGTTGAGATCTACATTATTTATTTTTTTCCCAATTTTCACTTTCTTAGTTCAAAAGTTAGATGGGGGGGGGGACGCCCATTTTACCACTTTGGAAGCGTCTATATCTCAAACCTTACACTTTTAGAAAAAAAATTTTTAAAAACCTCATTATCATTTTAAAAGACCTATCCATAGACACCCCATACGCATAGGTTTGAGTAAAAAAAATATTTTAGGTTTTAGTTTAATGTATGGGAGCCCCCCCTTAAATATTATTTTTCTAACTTTTTGTATCTGAATCGGAAAGCGGTGAACAAAATACACCTACCTACCAAGTTTCAGCTATGTGATGCTTATAGTTTCAGAATAAAGTGGCTGTGACATACGGACGGACAGACAGACAGACAGACAGACTTGACGAAACTATAAGGGTTCCGTTTTTTGCCATTCGGCTACGGAACCCTAAAAAGGAACAACATATGAAATAGTTTGTTGTTACCAAAAGCTTTCCCTGATTCTTGTTGATTGTTTTCGTTCATTATAAAAAGACACGTATTTTCAATAACCAACTCAAATATAAATAGCATTGAGTGAAAGCCGATAAAGTTGGCGGACAAGTAGAGATTAATTTTTAACGAGGCCTGATTCGAGGCCGGAACCCCGGTTGAGGCCTCAAGATCGAATGTCACGGGCAGGCGGACTTATTTAGAACTAGGGCATGGACATCAGAAATACATTGTGTGGCCTTTATTAGGAGCAAACATTTTTATCAATGATTCTACGGATACGTAGCTACCGTGACTGGTCCTAGTGCTCTAAAATATACTTTAACTCAGAGATATAGTTATCCAAAGCTACAATCTCTAATTGATGTACGTCAAAATCGCTTACTCGTTGTAGTAAATGATTGGGAACATTTCTTGCAATACATGGCTCGTTAGATTTATTTTGTTATAAAATAACATATTTATTATTATTATTTATTAAAGTCATTTATATCATAATTGAATACTGGTTACTTATGTAGGGCCTATATTTTATTTTTTTGCTTTTATTACAGGCCACACCCAGTATGTCAAATGTTTGGTAGTTTCATTCACTGACGACTATAGGCGCTACTAATGACGAGAGAGCGAAGACAAGTGGTGATTAGAGTAGCAATCCCAGTGAACTTCGTTTCTCCCTTATGTCCTATTCGGGGCAAAAACAAATCCAACAAAGTAAAAATCATGAAAATCGTTTCACCCTTTCTTGAGTAATAAGTTGAACAAAACTTTGTAATAGATAAATAATAAATAATCTTGGAAATGATAAATAAATTTGGCCATCATCTACGCCTTCAGTTTCCTGTACAGTGATAAAACACAAACATGTTACGTCAGCTATCAATTGTTTAATTGATTAGCAAGCTAAGTACTGTTGGAACAACCATAATCTGTTTGTTTATTTAGATTTTGATCACCCGGTTTTTATCATAATTATTATTAGAAAAACTAGGGATTAGAACTGTCACTGAAAACTGCCATAAAAACTTTCGGGCTCCAGTATCTGCTATATAGGGGTATCTATAAGGGAATTTTATTCTTCCGTTAAATTTTGTATTATTCTTTGATATAATCCTCATTTTTTTATATTTTTCTATTTGCTCCGCTTTGAGGTCAAACGACATAATAACATTCCTTGTTTGGTCATATACGAGTATGTCAAAATTATCATTAGTCATCTCTGTGTAGTCCCATTTTTATAGTAAAAAACTTTTACTAATATCAAATAGAGACAGTGACGTTTCACAGTACGTACGAGTATAAAGCAATGTTGCCACATGTGCCATGAATTCCGTATTAATAGACATCGTTCGATGTCGTGTTTGTCGTGCAACCTTCACATGAGAATACCAAGGACAATACGAAAGTAATCAATGACTAGGTCAGTTAGTTTAATACATTTGTTATCGTTTCCACGCCTCGTATTATGAATAGAAGACAGACCAGATACATGTTGGCTGAAAAAGAGCGTGCCAGCGGGTGCTGCTGATGTTATATTGAATCATCATCTAATTTAAGAGCCAAGCTCTTGTCGGTGGAGTTTTTTCCATTCTTTACGCTCTTCCGCCATTCTCTTGACCTCTTGATACGACGCAACATTCAACTTTTGCTTTATATTGAATAGCTCATCAATATTCAATGGTTT
This sequence comes from Pyrausta aurata, assembly GCA_963584085.1. Taxonomy (NCBI): domain Eukaryota; kingdom Metazoa; phylum Arthropoda; class Insecta; order Lepidoptera; family Crambidae; genus Pyrausta; species Pyrausta aurata. The sequence goes on along the minus strand of OY757252.1, from coordinate 12,259,582 downwards.
AGATCATTTTTAACACTCACAGTGTCATATTTGTATTCAAAAGATGAAATAAGAAATATCATCAATATTCAATCAGTTAAATTTGGTGTCAAAATTAAAGACTCATATTCAATTTTATTATTAGTATAGTTATTTATTATTCAAAAAAATACAAGGTAAAATCAAGTTTTTAGCAACCTACAAATAAAAATCTCACCCAAGTCACTGTCCCGTGGAAAAGTTCCCATGTGGCTGGCCACATTGCCTCTTTGAATGGCTAGGCTCATACGCTGGCCAGTTAAAATACTTTTTATTTCGGTAACTCGAAATCTATGATATCATGTGAGAGCATAACATTTTATTTTTACAAATTATTTGAATTTGAATTTGCGTTAACCGTCCCCGTGTAAGTGATTGTTTAGATATTTGTGTTTGATTCGTGTATTTAGAAATTGTACGCAAATCGGATAAGCTCGAAAACGCCCTAGCGCCAAATTAATAGGCCTGTTTCTTGGGATACCATGAATTATTAGTCAAGTATTGCAATAGAATGAAATTCATAATGAATATATAAATAGGCTTTAAATCGAGTTCCAACTTTCACTGGTTTCTCTCGAAATGCTAATCGGCTTTAAGGCTTTCACGCCATTCTATCCAATTGAAGTGCTCACCCGCATTGCACATTTCGCGGGGTACCTATCATAAGAGAAACAGGTTTGGTCGTTGTGTTGAATGAATGGTTAAAATGATTATTGTCATCGCTTATTTTTAATCAATGAACGATCATATGCATGAGTGAAGCTTATGTACAAGCAAAATACAAGGCATGTCCTCACACCCACCAAATATATAAACAATTTTTGGCTTGATAATATATTGAGAAATATAGTAAATCTAGTAGATAGCCTTTAATTATATTTTAAGAAAGCATAAGTTTTATGATTATTATAAAACTAGCTTTTGCACGCGACTTCGTTCGCGTGGACTTCAGGTTCGTCCCGTCTAGTAGCGCAAAAAATGTGTTTTTTTACGACCTCACATTAGAAACCTCAAAAATTGTAGCCTATATGTTATTCTGATGTATAAGCTATATTGTGGTAAAGTTTCATTCAAATCCATTCAGTAGTTTTTACGTGAAAGAGTAACAAACATCCATACATCCATACATCCATACTTACAAACTTTCGCCTTTATAATAGTAGTAGGATAAGATTTGGAAACCATAACCTTTATTGGGCTCGAGTTGAAGACTCCTTCCTCATACGCTACCATCAAAAAACCGAAAGTAACAGATTGCTCCAATGCCACAGCATTGACACAGCCGACCCCAATGACAGAACCAGCCTTCAATTACACACATGGAAATAAAGAGCCTTGAACTGTAATCGTAACGGCTACCTGCTACGCCTCATGCAGTAGGTGGCAAGTTCAAGTGGAGCATCGATCGGTGCGGTCGGGTAAAGCCGCCGGTCGTCGGCTGTCTCCGCACGGCCGGCACGTTGGGAATACCCGACGGAGTTATGAAAACTGACACAGTATACTCTCTCCCGCATTTCGTAGTCCCAATTGTGGTTACTAAAACATAACCTTATATATTTCATTTATTTATAATGGTTTCGCTCTTGACCTCGAAGAGTAAGCCAAGTGGGAAAAGATGTCGTCGTCGAGTCGAAGATGGAACGAGCTCGTACAGAAGAAGCTTGTTTCCTGAAGCTGTTCAGTCTGACTTTGAATAGTTTCCTTTTCATTTAAAAATGATATCACCGTCATGATAAAAAGGAAAGTGTGGTTAAATAAGATCTTAGGATAAACAAAATAAACTATCTTTACCTAACTGTCAAATACAAATTTAATTTTGATTTTTGTTGAGGTTACAATTGATATAGCAACTATAAGTAGTTGTATTTTTTACGTTATGTGAAAGTAATAACTTTTAGTACTGAAGGTAGTTTTTTTTTATTTCACTCAGAAAAAATATGACTTTATTTCTAAGAGAAGTTTTGAATACAACAGTGAGTAGTATTGTTTTCGAAAAATTGTCTTCAAAATAGTACTGAGCTCTCTGCTTTTATTCGGAGGCAAGCGTCAGTAACAAAAGTCCCAAAGTCAGAATTCGGGCATTAGCGAGTTGAAACCAGTTGAACGGTTTGAATTCACAGCGAAACGACGCCCCGTTTCATTCACGATGCAATTAGCGAGCGACGGATTTTGAGGACGTTTCCCACGAATTTTACGACGAATTTGACTTTGGACGTTGAAAATGCAAAAACGATTGTATAAGTATTTTTCAAAGGCTTCAGATGATTCCGATGGCTTCAGATTTGTATAGTATCCTTGTAGTTATTACTTAAAATAAATAAAAAATTAAAATAAAATGAAAATTCTACAACAACATTAATTTAAATCGACTGGTTTTACTTAAGTTGCTTCTTTGAGAGGTAATGTAAATAAATATAGGTAGTTGAAAATTTTAGACCCCCTTATAGAGGTAGAATCTAGAGAGCCAATTTTATATATCAGCACGTATTTCTGTCTCTCTCACCATGACATTAACAGACTGATGATTTTACCACAAATTTTACCTTTGATTAAATCTTTCATAAAAGTATTTTACCCAGAGTTAAACTTCCCGGTTTGCAATCGGACCTTACTCACTTTGTATTCCGAACACTTATCTTTCACTATAGAATTGTATACGTACGTTCGTTTGCTAGTGAAAATTTTATTCGAGCGGTGGTTAGGTGGGTAGGCGTTGCTGTAATGTGTGGACTGAATCTTTTATGAACAGGCGCCCAAGTTTGCCTCGCCGCCTCTTTTGCTAAATAAAACAACCCGTGATACGCCCTGTTAATTTTCTTCTTGGCTGTATATAACTTTGGTATTTTCAAAGCCCTTATTTGTGATCTCTGTAAGACTGGTAAAAAATCCTAAAGTACCTATCCAAATACTTTATCTCTCTCTGACACATTTCATACTATGCACATAATATCCTTACTTTTAAATTGCGGCTTTTAATGTTTGTTCAAATTCAAAGGTTTTAAACTGGATGGGTACCTATTTTTTAAACTTGGCTCATTTACGTCTGCGAATATATGGAATTGTACAAGAACCGCTTTCTTTAGTGTATTTTGGAAAACGTGTGCGTCGTAAAAGTCGGTAACGAACGAGAAACAACATTATTTACGCCCCATGTGGATAGGTCGTTGAGTACAGACACCATATCAATTACATTAAGTGTCCCACAAATAAGTGATGTTTTTCAGCCGAAAATCCCATGGGATAAGTAAAAAGATAACAGGTTTTTATCGCGTTCTTCCTTACTAAGCTTTATGATTAAAATATTATTTAATGTTTTTAAATTTTTTATACCTTTGACCTATATTATTCTTCCGATAATACGGTATATGACGTAGTATATGAGTTTAAACATATTATGTAATAAAGTATTCTCTTACGAAAACTCTGTATTTTTATCATCATTATTTATCAGCCATAGGAAGTATACTTACTGCTGAGCAAAGGCCTTTTCCACAGTTTTCTACATAAAATTGTGTCTGTTCTGCTGTGTGTGTGGTGTCCTTGATTAATAAATGTATTTTCTTTCTTTCTCTTTCTTTGTTTCTAAATACCGTTGAGTGAAATCGCCATATCTGCTCGTCCTTCTTAAATGCTTGAAATAGATAACATTACCGTGGATTAAGTGTCAAAATTCAAACTGGCCGTATATAAAGACTGAAAAAAAAATATAACCTAAAAACTAAAATATATTATTAAAAGAAGTCCCTTCAGGCAAGGTACCGAAGATACTGGCAGCGTTCCTCCTTTGAATAGCCAGACTAATTCTTTGTCCGAGGTAGCTGCCAGCTCTTCGGTCTCCTGTGATGTCAACTAACCTTTTTGAAATTTCTTTAAACAGCCTAATAGCGCTAGGACCCCACGGACCAAGGGTCTCGACACCGAATGGGACAAAATCATATTCGGAGCCTAGACCTCTGTATTTATAAGCCTTAGCTTTTTCAGCCGCTTCACATGCCGCACCAGCTCTGTTGTTGGTTCCATGTAGATGGGAAGGGGCAAGCGTGTCTGAACAGGTTGCATCCCATACCAACACCCGGCCCATCTTCCATGGAATCAAACTCAACTCAACTGGCCGTGTTGTCACTATACATTAGTCACTCATGCAACTCACTCTGGCCACAACAATTAAATCCTAAACTAGTAAATCAAGCTCGTATCAGAATTAATTGAATTCGCGTCCGCTTGGTGTGGCGCTCCAATCTGTCACAATATCCTGTCGCTTGCAATTAATTTAAGCGCACACAGACAATTCTGATGCAGCAGACTCCATTCAGGGATAGCATCTTACTATTAAGAGGAGCGCGCGCAAGCTTCCATACAAAAAGAGAAAACGTTTTCCACCCGTTCGAAATGTATGAAAACTCACGCTGCGCTACGCCTGCACACGATCCTCTTAAAATTGTCGCCATCTAACTCGACTAGGGTAGGGACTCAGGATAGATGCCCCAGTGGGATAGATGCCTCATTTTCAAAAAACCTTACTTCCCAAAATCGCGACTGAGAAACAATAGCATAAACAAGAGCCGCAGTCACCCCACACCGCATGTAGCCACAGGCCGTCATGCGGTGAGGACTAGTTTAGCTCGTGTGTGCATTCAACTCCGCGGCGAACTTTAAAAAGACGTCAAAGTTTGAAAGGTTAGTATTTGATGTTTTATAACTTTATAAGTACTTAGTCATTAATTTCCTTATATTTTTTATTACGTCAATTCACTAATTTATCAAGTATCTAGATGTAAATAGGTAATTTTTTGTTTTTTATTCATTTAAAAAATACTTGGGCATCTATCCCTATCAAAAAGTCTTATAAATTAAACGCTTGAATCACAGACACGAACTGACTTTTATTTCAAAAGCTTACAGAACTACCAACTGTATGGTAGATGGCGCTAGTAGTCGGAATGAGTGATATTGTCGATACAGAATAGACATAAAATAACACCCCCACTTATCGCAATATTCACTAAACAATGCTTTTACAAAACTATTCTATACAAACTATGCCAAGAAGCAACATAAATTTATAATGTTTAGCTGAACATAGACTTTTAGTTAAAATGTCCGCTGGCATATCAGCTGTTGGCAAATACAGTACTTTAACAATTTTGTCTTTAACTAGATCACGACAAAAATGGAATTTAATATCAATGTGCTTTGTACGTTTATGAAAGACTGGATTTGCACACAGCTTTTGTGCACCCTGATTATCATTGAACAGGCTGATTGTATACATCTTATTGGTTATTTCATATTGCAATCTCTTTAGGTACAATGCTTCTCTACATGCCTCGGATATACCAATATACTCTGATTCGGTACTAGAGAGGGCTACACAATTCTGTTTTCTACTTTCCCATGATATTACACCATCAGATAACAAAAAACACATCCCAGTATATGATCTCCTATCTAGAGAATCAGAGGCCCAATCAGCATCTACATAGCCTGTTATTTCTGAATTACCTTATTTACAATATTTTATTCCATAGCATTTAGTTCGTTTCAGATATTTTAATACTCTTTTCGCATATTCCCAATGCTCCTTTGTGTGACAATTATTAAATTGACTTAAAAAACTTATTGAGTAACTGATATCTGGCCTAGTTAAGATTGACAGGTACATCAAACTACCAATCAGTTGTTGATAGGGTACATGAGTATTCACATCCACTTGACCTTTATTTATATTTAGTTTGATCTCCATTGGAGTTTCTACGGTCTTACAATCACTTAAATTAAATTTGCTCAAAAGTTGATCAATATAAGTTTCTTGACTCAAAGTTACAAATCCTTTATCCTTGTTGAAGGTTACATTCATTCCAAGACATAGCTTGACTTCACCCAAGTCCTTAATGCTAAACTGATTAGATAATATCTGTTTCAAATTATTAGTTTCAATTCTATCGTTTGAAAATATAAAGAAATCATCGACATAAACTGTTACAATGGTCTTACATTTATTATTATCTTTTATATACATACATGGCTCTATTTTTGATTTTTTGTAACCATTACTGTTACTTTGACCACCAGGATGCGGGATGAGACGAAACACATTGGTTGTAGTATGTAGGTATAATTTGGTAGAACAAGGGAGAAATAATTCACTGCAATTCCTTAAATAGATATATGCAGCGCCATCTAGTTAACCGCGTTAGAATAACTTGGGTCTGCCAATCCAAACTACTACTGAATCGGCCAATACTAGATTGTGTCAAATGATTCGAATGATTAAGGATAGATGTCGCTATGTTTATTGCAAGAATTGTGTATCGATAATAATAGATGGCGATGCTGTGTTAACAATTACTGATCAAACAGTTATCAACCTTTTTATTCCAAGCTCTAGAGGCTTGCTTGAGTCCATAAATGGCCTTTTTTAGTTTCAATACTTTACAATCTGAACTATTACTGTTATAACATTCTGGCATTTTCATATAAATAGTTTCCTCTAAATCACCATTTAAGAACGCAGTTTTTACATCTAAATGGTTAACATCTAAACCTAACTTTACAGACAATGCAAATAATAGTCTAAGAGTTGTATGTCTTACCACAGGCGAAAAAGTTTCTGTATAATCTATGCCTTGTTTTTGGGTAAAACCCTTTGCGACTAGGCGAGCACGGTAACGAACATTGTTTTCACTATCGTACTTTTTTCTCAAAACCCACTTGCACTGCACTATAGTACCATCTTTTGGTACATCTACGAGTTCCCACGCACTATTTTTCTCAAACGACTGCAACTCATCCTGCACTGCCGCTAACCACTGTGCTTTCTCAGGACCATCCAAGGCTTCTTGCAATGATATGTCACCTGTGAATATATTATCATCTCCTATACAAGCATTTGCAAATCCATATCTGTCTGGCTGTTGTCTACGTCGAGGACCACTTATAATGTTGACATTGTTGAGTATGGAGTCTTCACTGTCTGTGGTGCCAGATTCAGAGCTATCTAAAGTATCATTATCACAAGATACATACAGTTCATCGCTGTCTTCTGTGATTAAGCTCTCTGATTGTTCAAGTGAATTTTCCTGTAGTGTTAAGTCTTCTTCCCCCACTGGAACCAAATTCACCTCATCTGAACAATTTTCCTGTACCTCCACAAGATTCTCTGTATCTATCTTCTCCAATACTACAACATCTCGACTGGTAGTAATGGCATTAGACTTCGGATTGTAAATCCTGTACCCTTTGACATCATTGGAATAGCCGACAAGGATACATTTTTCAGATTTTCTGTCCCACTTTAATCTCTTTTGATTCGGCACATGTACCATGACTGTACTCCCGAAAACACGTAAATGGCTTACATCAGGCTTTCTGCCTGTCCACATCTCGTAGGGAGTTTTATACTTTAATGATGTGGACACAGTCCTGTTCTGTAAGTACACTGCAGTGTGTGCCGCCTCTGCCCAAAACCTTTTCTCGAGACCTGCATCGAACAATAGACATTTGGCTTTCTCAACATTTGTACGGTTGAATCGTTCTGAGAGACCATTCTGCTCAGGTGTGTATGGGTTTGTTTTGTGATGTACTATCCCATGTGATGCCAAAAAATGGTCAAACTTGCTGTTGCAGAATTCTGTCCCATTATCACTTCTCAAGATCTTTATGCTGCGATTAAGTTGATTCTCAACCTCTGCTTTATATTGTTGAAAGCATTTCAATGCCTCATCTTTCGTCTTCAAAAAATAAATATATGTCATACGACTAAAATCATCTATGAACAGCATAAAGTATCTAGATCCACCTATAGATTGGTTTTCCATAGGGCCACACAGATCAGTATGCACAATTTGCAGCAACTCAGTACTTCTGCTACCTTCTTTGGGAAAAGGTAAGCGGCTCTGCTTGCCCTCACAGCATGTGATACATGATAACTTTGATATATCAGTCTTATTATCAAGAGTCAATCCCTCCACAGCATCTTGCATCTTGTTCAAATACTGGCTGTTGACATGACCTAGACGTCGATGCCAAACTGCACTGGACGCCATTGCCGCTGCTGATGAACAACATTCAGGCAAGTTTAGTTTATACATCCCATTCAACAGACTTGCTGTAGCTACAAGTACTCCTGCTCGGTTAAAAATCTGACAGCCATTATTGTTAAATGAAACTTTGTTTCCTTTGGATATAAGTTGACTAACAGATAACAGATTTGTAGTCAACTTCGGCACGCATAATACACCTTCTACTGTAATATCGTATTCACAAGTGTGCGTCTTTGTCGTAATCTGCACATCTCCACTACATAATACAGGTACTTTATCTTTGTTTGCCACGACAATTTCCTTGATCCCAGGATCACGCGACACATTTGTTAACCATTTTTCGTTCGCGGTAAGATGAACGCTCGCCCCAGAGTCAATGTACCAATCGCTTTTGCAAAATTCACCATTCAGGAACACAGCACTAAACGCATTACTGCTTGCACGTTCATTTTTATTTGTATCCGAAGAGTTTTTGTTCAAAGAAGGACACTGGTTGCGGTAATGCCCTGTTTGTTTGCATTTATAACATGTTATGGTTTTTTGTTTTGGTTTTGACTTTGACATTTGGGCGTTGTCTTTGGTCGCAGTGCTACCAACATTCCGATTCTTCTTGAAACTCGCAAACGCACCACTACTGTCGCCGTCGTTTCCGCTTTCTTCCATATCCAACAACTTGGTTTTAATGGCGTCTGCTGTTAATGGTATGCCGCAATGTTCGATCGCCATTATCATTGGGGAATATTTATCTGTTAATCCCGCTAACAAAAGCGATGCGACCCACTCATCATTAATGTTGAAACCCGTACCACTCAATTTTTGACTCGTTTCGATGATTTGTGTCACGTACGAAGTCATCGACACGCTGTTTTCGAGACGTATGGAAATCAAACTCCTCAGTAAACTGATTCTCCTTGTGAATCCTGAGTCGTCAAATAAATTCTTCAATTTCTTCCACAACTCATGGGTTGTTTGTACACTTTTTATGTGCACGTACAGCGACGAATCTATAGTCAGAATCAGCTTGGCTCTGGTTTTCGCGTCACCTGCTGCTCCTATTTCTTCTGGTATAGTCTCCGACTTGATGAAATCAGACATTCCCTCCAGAACTAAGAAATTCTCAGCCGCGAAAGCCCACTCACTATAGTTCTCCCGCCCTTTCAATTTAGGCACACTGACTAGGTAGTTCGTCATTTTCACAGTCACAGCGTTAATTACAGTTTATCTCAATCTGCAAAGTCTATTTCCAGTCCAAGAAAATAATTGCGAGATAGCTAAAATCTGAGCACATAACCTCTAATAAATTAAACGCTTGAATCACAGACACGAACTGACTTTTATTTCAAAAGCTTACAGAACTACCAACTGTATGGTAGATGGCGCTAGTAGTCGGAATGAGTGATATTGTCGATACAGAATAGACATAAAATAACAAAAAGGACAGTTGCCCTGATTTTTTGCGGTATAGGTGCCCCTAGGGGCATCTATCCCTCCGTACACCATGTAGACCCATATGTGGTTTCATGGTATGTTTTGAATATATATTTGTGTTGTGTTATATTTTTATGCGATAACATACATTAATATTTGGTCTTTTTACTGTTTGCACAAAAATACAAAAGACAGTAAGGAGCGCAATTCCAGTATGTACTACAGAACAATGCTTTTGACGAAATGGACGGAAATACCATGGGGATAATTTATTATGGTTATTTTATTTGATCTCAAATTATGTAGAATTATATGCTAATGATGGCAATCAAAAGACTTTAAAAACTGCAAAATGCTGCCTATTATTAGGCCCATGTTTTTTTGGAAAGTATTTCTGTTTTAGGAATAGCCTTCTACTGCTAAAACACCTCCTCTTGTCCTCAAAACCTCATAAAAGTTTGGTTGAGTTTTTTGTTTATACAGAACGCACTGCGCCAAAGGCATCTATCCTTCTTAGTATTTTTATGGTGGGGCAACTATCCATACTGGTAGGCGTCTATCCCCAAAAAAGGAGTTTCACAAAAAGCTAAAATTTGCAAAATCTAGAATTTATAGATCCAAAAATACATATCACAGTTAAACATGAAGAATTATACTAACTTAATTCATAACAATTATTGATATGAAATTGATATTTTTTAAATTAGAGTGATATTTCAAAAAGTGGGGCATCTATCCCGGTTTTACCCTAGTAGGTATTCGTTTTCGATGTCATGTTTTATTATATTCATGCGTGTTTGATGAAAAAGCTGCATTGCACGGACCGAAAGTCTACCTTTACTTTATCAATCAGTAACTCACAGTTGTCTTTTGTTACTCACAGTTGTTCGCTCTGTCTGTCTATCAGTCCCTCTGCTAATCATACCTCGGAAAAAGATGAAAATTAAAAATATGATCTGAAAAGTGAAATAAAACAACGTGTTATATGCTTCATTTGATCAATTTACTCAATTTTGTGTTTCCAAAATGACAGATAGCCAAGGCCTAGGCATTAGCCTGGATCCAGGCAGTGAACCGCGACACCCTTGTGTTAACGCCGGGGTAGTAAGCCTGAGCGCAACCCCTTCCCCACGAGCATATGCCCACGACCACTTTGTTGTGGAAGAGGGGGCCGCCGGAGTCACCCTGGCACTGGTCGCGGCCGCCCACATCCAGCCAGCCCGAGCACAGCATGTTGTCGGTGACGGTGTTGCCAGCCTGCCCGTAACGCTGCATGCATATACCCTGGTTCACCGACCACACTTGCACGTGCCGAAGATTTTCGGACGCTGCGCCTCCTGACTAGAATTTGAAAGTGCAATTGTGATTCCTAACACAATTTTTTTTGTTTGTTTCAGGTATGTATACATAATTTATATGGCTGAATAGAAGCTATTTTGTGTGCTACGCTTCGAGTCAGGTATGTGATAATACCTAGTACGAGTAATATAATAATGATAGTGCTACAATGTATCGAGAAATAGCAAGTACGATTACTTTAAAATATTACTTGTTCAAGAGTGTTCATCTAAATGTTAGTTATTTGGAGTGTTTCTGAGTTAGTTAGGACCTTATTTGAATTGAATATATCTTATAGATCGCTGCGCGAATGCTGACTTTGAATAATATCTTAATGACCGAGTCTTACCGAGGTGGTTCCCCAGCCAATGGCCCACACCGCTTGGTTGTCTGCCAAGTTGTAAGAGGGTCCAGCAATTGAGCTCTGCTTCACCACATTAGTGTAGACAATGGAAGAGGCAGATCGGAGGATGGCCACGTCGTAGTCGTGAGTGCTACTGTCATAGCTGCTGTGGTAGATTATAGTGGCTACGTTGTAGACGGACCCGCCACTGTTGGCCTTTGTGGATCCTAAGCGTATCCGCCAGTTTGAAGGAGAGTCGCCACTGTTACAAATACAAATTCATAACACAGATTAGTAATAGATTGTTGAATTCATACTACCAGGAAAGTGCCCTTGGCTACGGTGACGGTGCGTATCGTACCATAATGTTATGTCTTAAATACCGCAGTCTTGAATTATCAAGTGCTTGATAAATTTATTATCTGCAACTAATTAGTGGTACTAATAAAACTCTTGAAAAATGATTGCATTACAAAAATAAAGGCACTGAGTCCGTCAATTGTACAAGTATAAATAGCATTTCACATTTTAAATAGCACACTCTTTAAAATGTAAAATGTTAGCAACACACAGCTCATTATAGCTTTAATATTTTTTTTTAAATTACCTTCTTACTCTGATACTTACACAACGCAATGGGCTGCAGTGAGGATAGACCTGACATTCAGGATAGTGCCACCACAGGCCTGGGAGTAGCTCCACCCAAAGTACGAGTACAAGAGTGAAGCCACTTCAGGGTACTGATTGACCGTGGTTTCCGTTCCTCCAACGATTCTGTTTTGCCGTTGCGGGACAGCTACAGTAAGGAGTTGAAGTGATATATTATTATTTAATGCTACTCCAAAAAAAGTGATATATTATTATCTAATGCTACTCCAAAAAAACTTAAAACAAAATGAATTGGTTATTGGATATCCCTTGCATTGCCTACACTGTATTTTTTTTTCCATATTTTTTCACTTATTTTAAGTCACCTACCATTATTTATGTGCGAAGGGAACATTTTTTTTAAATGCCAAACTTACCATTTACAATCACAGAACGTACATAATATTAGAAAAAACAACAACTTCATTTTGAAAACACCAACCACTTCGTGGAATAAATTGTAGTTTGATTTTATATTTATAGCAATTACCGTCCACTTATGTTTTATTATCATACTTGGAGAGCATTCAAATGATAATAGTTAAAATGAGAGCTGAATTGTCCTAAGATTTGTTGATATAGGCTAGGTATTGTCGTCACGACATAGTATGCATAGCATGCAGGATGCACTAGAATTGTGTATTATTTTAAATTCGCAAAATGACAATTTCGTTACAAGTACGAATAACATAACCCTACTGGAATCAAAGAAGGCTCAATTATATCCCTTTTTATCTCCCAAATATTGAAACAAGAGATATTTTGCACCATAAGTAACATAATATTATGTTTTTACGAGTAAGTTTTTGATATTTCTTTATTGACTCCTCCTTTGTAGCCAATGTTCACTATTTTGTCTGACAACTATACTTTTGCTTCTTCTTACCCGCGTTCATCGCTGACATATTGTAAAATCTACACAACTTACACCAACTATTGGTTCTTCGACGGATTTAAACCCCAATTAATTTGTACCCATGGTCACAATTGAAAGTTATGTAGCAAGTCCTAAATCCCTCATGCAATTATTAATATGGGGCCAAGTAGGCGTAGCGCACCTCATCTCACATACCTCAATATTATTTTTGATAAATTTACAACATGCCTACATTTGTTGATTGGTAAATTAATAAGAGGTAGATAGGGTTTGTTTTCTTCCCCGTGTCCTTCGCCTACATACCTACTATGGCGAGGAACGTGTGTCGAGTACCGTCTTTTTACATGATAATCAATAGCTTTACTGTTATCATTAAAGTGGTTCAACTACTGATATGCTGATAATGCTAATCTAATTACAGTTATTGCAAACAATGTCAGATCATCTTTTTACAGAAACTAATTAGTCGCAAAATTTCGTTTAATTATTTTAATAATGTAAATATTTTGGGTTTGTTTGACTACCAGGTTTTTACCACCTTCTGAATCTTTGCAGTAATTTGATATATATCACAAAATTAAATACCGGAAATCGGTAATTAATCAGCATTACGAAGAATTAAAAAAATATTATTGAATGTTACAGTACGCGATTACATGAGATGTTATCATTTGCCAAGTTTATCTCAAAGAAATTGATACGATTATTGGGTTTTGTTGGTTGATTCAATCGGAAATTAATGAATAAGCTATCTACTATTCTACATGGAACGCACAATTTACTTGCACAGTCGACAGCACATCAGACCATACATTTTTGTTGAAAAATAGCCCTTATTCCAACAGCATAAGATACCGCAGTGTATAGCTTGATGTGCTGTGGTCCGTACATATTTTACACTCTGAAATCCTGTTATTATTACGGTGCTATGCAATAAGTTACCTTCAAATCTCGGCTTATCTATTACCCTGAATATTAGAATGAAAAGAAGGGACATACGTACAATGGCCCAATCGTGAGGCTAAGTGCGGAAAACACCTCAGCCAAACTAACTAACTAACTAACTAACTACCCTGAATATTCTTACTTTAAATCAATAACCACATTTATTTAAGGAAAAGAAGGTTATTAAGATTCTCGCAATAAAAGTTGTAATATCTTTATCATCAGTTGCTTACATCAAATTAATTAATTTCCACCGTTACATTATGCATTTTGCGCAATCCACGTAGTGAACATAGTAACTCGAACATTGACTCCGGGTAAAAAGGAACTAGCGCATTGGCGACCCCAGGAGCAAACGCCAACCAGGACCCCGTTGTGGAACAGTGGACCTCCGGAGTCACCCTGACACTGGTCGCGGCCCCCGACGTCCAGCACACCAGAGCACAGCATGTTGTCGGTGATGACGTCATTTACCGTCGCGTAACGCTGCCTGCAAACCTCTTGGTTGATCGAGTAGATCTGCACGTGACGTAGCTGAGGAGAGAGTGGTCCACCTGTCTGTAATGGGAAATATTGTGTTAGGTATGAGTGCAGATTAAGCAAAGTCTACTTCTTGACCTCCTTTGCCTTGTGGTTCGGGTCTGATCTTCTGAATGTTACACGTGTATTTTCAGTAAATTATAGTGTCTGAAGACATGATTTTATCGGAAAAACGCTTTCCATTGTCACGGTTTAGTTGTTTATTTCTGTTTCAATGTAGGTTCAGATGATAAAGTGTAAGTACCATGATCTAAAAAAGTGTGTACATTTTAAACGACGTCCTGATCGTATTCGACGGCAGTCAATCTTAATTGCAATTGGCTATCGGCGCGGGACATTGTTACAATACACAAGGCCACTTTTTGTTCCATCACTGTCATGAGTCGGTAAGACGGCAAATCCAACATGTTCGGTGGGAGATCAGGCGCAGGATTAACGGACACAGGGGTGTCATCTCTACCGACTCCTGACTGTTTCCAAATATTTTCAAGACAAAAATACCCAGAAACAGATTTCGGCTTGGCCCGGGGTTCGGACCCAGAACTTCTTGTCAAGCAACCAGCGAACAATCCAGTACACCAACGAGACACTCAATGGGTACATTTACAACATACACGTAATATTTAATGAGTGGTATCAAAAAGTAACTTACGAATTGTGCACCCCATCCTGCAGCCCATACGGGTTGATTGTCAGCGAGATGGTAGTGCAAGCCCGCAATGCTCGCGGGTTGGACAACGTTGTTGAAGTGAATTTCAGTCAGGGTGCGGACGATGGCAATATCACTGTCAGCTGTAGCCCAGTTGAAGCTCGGATGGTTGATGATTTGTTGTGAAAAGATCACAGTGCCACCAGCATTTAGGTTAGTGGATCCAACACGAGCCCGAAATAGAGAGGCGGGTTCTCCACTGCAAAAATGTAAACGACGCTTAGCTTGTTAATCAGTTGATCGCCATACATTTATGTAAAAATTTACTCCATACACCTTATTTACCAGCAAATAAATAGCAACAACAGATACCACATTTTACATAGTTGTTTATGAATTTCGTAGAAATTTAAAAGGAAATGATAATAATTTGGAAAATTAAACTACTTACTAAATAAGTTTAAAATAACGCAAAGATTAAGGAGAAACAAATTCATTTAGAGTCGGTGCATGATTTGTGTACCTACTGCGTATTCTATTTTGCTGTACGTAGACTTGATATCATGCACCGAATCCAAATGAATTTGTTTCTCGATATCAAAAAAATTTTTTTAATCTTGGTGAGTTTTAAAGGTGGTTTATTTTTTTATATTTTTTTACCTATATTATCTCGAAAACTACGTAACCAATTTTGATGAAACTTGTACTATTCCCTAAGTTTTTGTATTCTACCACATACAAACATACATATAACTACAAATCTTGGCATACGTGTTTAGAAGCTTTACTAGATTATCATCAAATATTATCCAATTCCAACAATATCATCACAAACATACAGGTCGAATTGAATACCTCCTTTTTTGAAGTCGGTAAAAAGTACATTACTTTTAAGTATTTCTTACATTGTACAATGAGCAGCTGTCAGGTACGATCGGTTGTTCAGAATAGTTCCACCACACTTATGCCAGAAACCAGTATTGATTGTATATGCATACAACAAGGAGACAATCTGTGGGTATTGATTGATAGTTGTAGTTGTGCCACCGACAATTCGTTGGTTTTGTTTTGGGAAGGCTGAAAAAATAATAGATTATGAAGATGTACGGCGAATACGAATTTTTTTCCATCTGTCCACCTACATAATTTTAAGCAAGTTTTGGTGTTCCGTGCCCATAGTTATGGTTATCAACCCATAATTATGTGACGAATCGGAGGTTGTTACAACACTTACCTGATGCAGCAGCTACTCCCAAAAGTAGAATTACTATTACCCTCATTTTGAGTATCGGTGGCTCACACTGGAATTGCCTTAAACACTGCAATACTTTATATATCAATTAGCACTGATATTTAATCAGACGGTTTTCAGAAGATTAATAAAAGTGTTATGTTGATTATTTCATTTAATGATGCTCAATTTTGTCATGGGGATTTTCCTGAATTTCTGCATTATTATTGTTCATACAAGAATGGCGATGACTTCGCTGTTTTACTTAACGAAACGATGAAAACTGAATCAAGATTATTCCTCGGATGCACTTCTCTAAGAAATCCTTCATATTTACAACCCATTGATAGCTTACAATTCTTCGACCTAGTCCATTTTAATGCATAGGAAGATGGCTACTAAAAAGTATGATTTCGATTTTATCATGACATTAACATTCATTTGGCACGTACGTATGTGTGTAGGTACATTAGAATTGTAAAATGTTATCTTTATTTTTTAGTAATTTTTGATAAGATCAGATATCTTCATAATGCGACATTAAAAGTCTGACGTTACCTACCTAATGAGGATATCCGTCTTTATGTGCCACATATGTATTATGATAAGATGGCTCCTGGTTATTTTAGTAAATTGTTTTGTATTTTGATCGACTGTCAAAAATCACGTGGTGTGATGGTGCATAATTTCCATATTTCAGTTTCAATGCCTCACAAAACAAAAAGACTGAATATAGTTTTTGAGCATATTATTAGGTATAATCAATTTCAAACGTTCATTGTATTTTCGATAATCCAAGAGGTAAATCTAGAGACACGAGCATTAACGCCCGGGTATTCGGGTTCGGCGCAGCCTTTTCCGAACGAGCATACACCAACGACGACTCCGTTGTGGAACAATGGGCCACCGGAGTCACCCTGGCACTGGTCGCGACCACCGACGCCCAGTACACCAGAGCACAGCATGTTGTCGGTGATGAAAGTTGCGACTGTCTCATAAAGATCCCTGCAAACTTCTTGGTTGATGGAATATACCTGCACGTGACGCAGCTCCTCGGATTGTTGTCCTCCTACCTACAAAAATAAAATATGGTGTTAGGTATCTCATTCCTTAATGAAATCCACAATTTTGTACACGGTTATTGGTGCATTAAATTTTTTTAATTAATAAATTAGTCCCCTAAAAAATCTTACGAAGAATTACTAAACTATCAAATGTAACCTACCATAAAATAGTAACAGATACAGAATAAGTTTATTTAGACACCCGTCATGTTTCAGCTAAGTTCGCGGAGTATCGGGGACCTTACATTACAATTATAACACACGGGCCTTGGTTTTAAGTTGGATCACATTTTTTTTGTGAGGGAAACCATTGATTCCGAACTTGGCTGTAAATATTCACGTTCATGTTTTTGGTGTAACTTACTGAAGTGACGCCCCATCCAGCAGCCCACACGACTTCGTTGTCAGCGAGGTGATAGTTGGGACCAGCGATACTGCCTGGCTTGATAACGTCGCTGAATTGAATGGCGGTTGTGGTATGGATGATTGAAACGTCATTGTCAACAAGCCATGGATTATAATGCGGGTGGTTGATTAGTCTTAGTGCGAAATATACAGTGCCGCCGCTGTTGGCGTATGACGACCCAAGGCGAGCGCGCCACTGGCCCGGAGCATATCCACTAAAAATATAAGAACTATTAAATTAAAGTATCACATTTCAACAGAACATAAAATTTGGTTCTATTAAACACAGTTGGAAGATATTTTTTCCATTTTTGCCACATCACAAACACGTAATTAAATCACGAGGCAAACTACAATGTTAACCGCAAATAGGATTTAGTTAAAAGATTTAACTTTCTTTTCTTCTCAATGTTATGTATATATATTTTTTATATAATCCTTGTCTAGGTGTGAGATTTTAAACTTACGCGTTGCATTACAATGGGAATTAGACATGACGGATGACGTTGCAACAGCCGATACGTCGAACAGTAAGTAGCAGTAACTCATATTTATATTTCGTGTTAAGACCCGTCATGTCAAATTTATTATCTAGGTAATTAAAAATTTGACTTACACGGTGCAATGTGCAGCAGTGAGAATTGCTCTGTTGTTGAGCACTGTGCCTCCGCAAATCTGTTGGAACCCGGACCAGAACGGAAACAGCAAGGATGCCATCTCCGGGTATTTGTCGATGCTGGTAACGGACCCACCCACGATCCTTTGCCCATGTTTAGGAACAGCTGGACAAATAAGGATTGGCAATAATTAAGAACAAGGCTGTTCATCATCATCATCATTATCAGCCAAAAGACGTCCACTGCTGAACATAGGCCTCCTCCACGGTTTTCCTTAGCGACCGGTTGTGAGCGGTCTGCATCTAGTGTAATCCTGCGATCTTTACAAGGTCGTCTGTCTATCTTGTCGGTGGACGTCCTACACTGCGCTTTTGGTCGAAGAGTCTACAATCTAGAACTTTCATGCCCCAACGACTATTTCAGAAAAAGGCTGTTACTACTTTATTATAATTAGACGCCACAGGCTATTATGTAAGTTTCTTGCCTTCGGGGATGTATGCATGCTTCTATGCAATTAAACCTGGTCTAATTCTAGTATAAAATCAATGAAGTTTATACAATTTAATCATTCATTAAGTAAAATTTTAGAATTAAAGATGAAGGAACACGTATTTCCCGCGCGGTTCATATAATGCAGAAACAAATTGTGAAAATCTTTTACCTGAAACAGCAAATATCCCCAATAGCAAAATCACAAAAATACGCATCTTCGACTGCGTTAAGCGGCCGCCACTGTATATAATAGTGATATAAATATCAAAGAGCAATCGATTGAAGCCAATTCTTTACTGGATAGATAATTTATTGATAAGTTTTATATGAGCGACTTTGGGCAAAAGTAAATGACCATTCTTGGCCCAAGACAGCGATAAAACAAATTCCTTAGTTATTTCTATTACTTCGTATATTATAAACAAATATCAATATCCTCAATGATGTTCTCAGATTTTTTCAATTTTAATAGTTCTCGACGAAATTCAGGGTTTTTATCTAGATATAAATTTTTTGGAGAAGCTTAGCATGAACATTCGTACTTGAATTTCTTTGCATAAATAATGAATCTTTAAAATATTTCAGTGTATGAAATGATTTAGCAGTGATGGTTTTATGTTTATTGAACTATAATATTTATAATATAATATTTCGACAAGAAATAAGATTCTCAAAATCTTTATTAAAAATACATTTGAGTTTGAATACCAGCACACAGGAATCAACTCGAGGTTTAAGTACTGAAAGTACTTATTATCAACTATTTGATCATCATTATCATGAATTTGGCTTAAGTCTTCTGTAATCTGATAATCTCCTATCAGGATTGCACTTTATTCAAGGACACACAGACACGCTGTAGAACCTAAAAAGGAAACCAAGACAGCGCACCAGCATTTTTGAACTGTGTTAATTTATAACCTGACAGTATCTTTTACAGAATTGTATATTAATAATATGATCTTTTTTTAAGGACTGCAATGAATCTATGTGACTGCCATGATAGTTTGTCACTACTCACTGGGTTTGGTTCATTTCTATAGCTCTGTAAAAATATATCTGATACCCCCTTCCTAATTTTATTGTGGGCCTGGTTAAAGTGGCTAATAGAAAAGGCGTGAGGTCAATAGCATGTCTTAATATTACAGCTTCCAGGGCATAATGGCTTGTTTCTATTTTTGCAAACAATTCATTTTTGCCGGCTATACCATTAATCAATGTTTCAAACTTTATTTCACTGTGAGTTGTTGACTGAAAATTTACAAATTATCTTATTAAAAGCTTTGTCACTCTCCGCAATTCAACAACATTTTAGGTCTCTTATTTCGTAGCAAATATTGTAATAAAGCAAGATGGTCGGAAATACCTAGTTGAAAACTTCGTATAACTATACATGCTTGTAATTTTGTCACAAAAGTATTAGTTGGTGCATTGGTTGGCAACTGCATTATTTTAACAGGTACTTTGGCCTTTCTTTTCTTTAGAAATTAACATATCAACTCTCGTAATAGCACTAGCTCTCGAGCTAGTGCTCTTATTTACCTTCTATTTTTAACCTTTTGCAGTATTTCAACCATCTTTCTTGTTTCAAATGTTCACCGAAATTATTTACCTCTTTCCAACTTTTTGGTTTTTTGCGTCTAAAAAGACATTAGTTTGTCAAGTATCTCTTTTTATGCACGCATTTATCAAACATGGCCGACATCTTACAACGATATATCTCTAACCTTGAGCACTCCTCGTTAAGACCTTCATACTCATTTTTAGAGCTTGGAATCTGGATAGATCACATTATCGCACATCGCCATGTATCACCTGTATACAAAGATCAACCATAATCTACAAAACCGTCGTCAACCAAACATTTATCTGTTTAGACCTGTAGTTGACTGGTAAGAAATGCTTTTCGCATTAATTCCGCCATTATGTACATTATGTACAGTTTGTTTGAGCATGAAGCGATGAATTATAAAAAATGAGTCTTTAAACAGACAGTTGTCTAGAAAAACCCCTCGCAAAAGGAATTGTATCAGTTTTACTAGTAGCAAACTTTTTCTGTATTTAAAATTTGTAAGTCATTCCAAAATAGCATATTTTTTTATATAATTAAGCTAATATATAATGAGCAAGAAAGGTGACAGTAGGTAGCAATTCAAACGCATTTCTATAGAAAATTTTGTTATTAAAAATGATTTTAATGACAAAATCCAAACGCTTTACGCGTTTTGGACGATCCAGTTAGAGAATTGAGAAACACGAGCATTAACACCAGGGAAGAAGGGGCTGGCGCAGCCGAATCCCCATGAACAGACACCAACAACGACCCCGTTGTGGAACAGCGGTCCACCAGAATCGCCCTGGCACTGGTCCTTGCCGCCGACGTCCAAGACTCCAGAGCACAGCATTTGTGCAGTGATGGTGGCGCCACCCGTGGCGTAACGCTGTGCGCAAACCTGCTGGTTGATGGTGAAGATCTGCACGTGACGCAGTTGTTCAGACGCCGGACCTCCTTGCTGTAACAAAAAATAATTATGGATTTTCATCACGGATACCATACCATACCAGAAAAATTATAACTTTTTAGTCAAAATCTTACTCTGAATAAATATTTTATTATCAAATTGTAAACTGCAATCTAAGAAATTACCCTGCCACAGATGGTATTTGGTAAAAAAAACATAAAGTTGTTAACTTACCGTAATAGTGCCCCATCCAGTAGCCCAAACTGCTTGATTATCAGCAAGATTATAATTGGGACCAGCAATACTGCCAGGCTGTACAACGTTGTTGAACTGAACGTTGACAGAAGTATGAATTAGAGATACGTCGTTGTTTAATGTGGAGGGGTTGTAGTTCGGGTGGTTGATGATCTGTTGCGAAAAGTAGACGGTTCCACCGCTGTGAGCAAAGGTAGATCCCAGACGAGTTTGCCACTGATTAGGAGAGTCCCCGCTGAAAATGTGAATGAATTAATTGCTGTATTCATTATTAGAAGAATCAAAATTAATAAATAATAATACCAACGCACCGCAAAAAAAAGATTATTCATAATATTCAAGAGTTAAGCTTTTAAATTTAAGATAATATCTGGGTCAAAATTTGTTAAAAATACAAAAAACGAATGAAAATAAAAACAAAAGTAGAATTTCATGAACATTTTTGGAGCCGTTTCCAAGATCCGAATATTTTCAAAACTTTACAAATATTGCTCGTTCAAAGTAAAGAATTCAAATATTTACGTAGTTATTATTGATGCAAGTTATAATACGAGAATGAAGTTGAAGTTGGAAATACTATAACGCATTTCGAAGTAAGGAATTTTCTTTCTTTTGTTACGAATACCGTACAACGATTATGACATAGGCGTCTCCAAATAAATACTTCTTTACATATAATATCCATGACTTAGGTACTAATGCTAGTCACACGCACATTTGCCCCTTGCGGGATTCGAACCCACGACCGCTGGCTACGTAGTCAGGAGCGCTGACCACTACACCTGACGCGTCGTCGAGATGACCTATTATAGTATTACTTACATTGTGCAGTGAGCAGCAGTCAAGATAGATCTGTTGTTGATCAGAGTGCCGCCGCATGCCTGTGTGAATCCGAACCAGGCTTGGAACAGCAAGGCTGCCATCATCGGGTACTGGTTGATGGTAGTTAGGTCCCCACCCACGATCTTTTGGCCATTTTTGGGGGCAGCTGGAAAGAAATTTTTTGTTAAATTGTGAATCTACACAATGTAAGATCACGGGCGGGGCAGGAGAGAGTAGTAAAAGAGTGTGGATCAGTTGCAGCATAGTGCCAGTACAAAATTTATAAAGAAATAAATGTATAAAATTAATGAATAATATTGATTTTAACACATCACAGATTTACTTCACAAATAAAATTGAAGATTTTTTTCTTCACCTGTCACAGCAGCTAATCCCAAAAGTAATATCATGAAAATACGCATTTTAACTGTAAGCGGCCAATGGTCCCCGACCGAATTTTCCTGTTGTATTTATATTAAACACCAATCATTTAATTGATTAGACATGAAAAGATATGTAATTCATTAATTAATTATGATGGCTAAAAGTAATGATAAGAAAATTGGATTTGCCTTGAGATTATTAGTTCTTATAATGTAATGACTAGCGGTTTTTCGCGGCTCCGTCGGCAGAAATATTAAATGTATTTATTTACTTTACAGTAATGGAATACAAAGCAAGACTGATTCTATTTCCCATTATGTTAAAACTTCCACCCCCATGGGGATTCCTTGGATATTTTGAGAGACTTCTAGAAACCGTATAAATATCAGATTGTCCCTGCACACACTGATTTGGATTTACCTCACCGTAAAGGACGATTTCCAGGAACAAACTGTCCAATGTCCTTCTTCGGGACAACTTTGCCCCATTCACCCCTTAGGGCATAATTTCCAGCTTGTAAATAATATTTTGACCTTTTCCGAAACTCAAACTATCTTTATTAAAAAATGAATCAGCGGTTTAAACGTGACGAAGTTACAGATATGACACACTTTCTACATCTAAAAATATAAATACATTGTATTTTCAGACATTATTAATACAATAAAATTTCAGTCAATTAATAAAACAGTTCGTTTCAAAAATTTGTCGAACCAAATATTATCAATTGTGCTTATTTATTATGGATTGAATAAAAACATATACTTACTATTCTATGTAACAGTTTAAGAAATTTCGTCGAACCAAATACTATAAATTACTATTATATATTGAACTAAAACATTAGGAAATTGAACAAAGTGCAATAGTGAAACTTAACTTTAAATAAATCGGTAGAGCCGTTTTTGAGATAATCGTCTTCAAACGCACAGATAAACGTACTACAAAATACGAAACAAAACACAAAATTTTCAAAAACGATTTGGGTTCTGTTTAATGTTCCCTCAAAAGATTTTCTCATACCTTCTACGTGTAGACAGAAAACCGTACCTTTTTTATTGTGTATATTGATAAAGAATTGGTTTTGCCCAGAAATTGGGTTTTATCAAAGTCGTAATTATTATAGGTACAGTATTACGGTACTTAGGCTAGGAATGTTATAATTTTATTCTTGTATTTTTAATTTTTTTATTTTATTTTTTATTTAAATTTTAATTTCAATTTTTTTTTTTTAGTTTCAATTTTAATTTTTAATTTTGTGTGTTTTTTTTTGTAATGATTGATTTTATTCTTTATTTTATTTGGTATTCATAATGTATTTTTATTTTTATTTTTTGTTTGGTTGAGTAGACGTGTTATGGACATGATCCGAAATAAAAATTGTATTTATTTATTTATAGGCTATCTGTGTTAAGTCACTGAATATAGAACTCTGAACATCGTTTCCAATTAATAATAAGGAAAATCGTCTTCATCTAAATGGGTTCTTAGGTCCAGACATAGCATAAAAACAGATTTATAATAATAATAATTATTTATTTATTTATTTCAATCTACAAAGGATCATTAATTAATTAATTTCAATTCAAATGTCAATGTTATAAAATAAAATTTAATTAAACAACGCAATTTCACACAATGAAAATAATATTTTGACAGAAGTTACAGGAACCATACTAATATAGTTCAGGTACTGACAGTCGGACCGCTCTGCGAATGCCTTCAGTACGCTATTGCGGGTGCGTCTCATTTGTTACACAATCATTTGATATAATTCAACTTTAATAACGATCACTTTACATAAGAATCATTTTTTATAAAAACACATGATATAATTTTGTTTATCATAACGTTTACTTCACATAATATTCATTTTATATAATACCATTTAATATAACGTTCATATCTTATAAAAACATTTGAAATAAAACTTATTTTATATATCGTTCATTTGATATAATTTTGTTTGACATACGCATTATTTCATATAACTATTATTTGAGATAATAACGTTTCAAATAATGATTAACCTTCACTTGGTATAACTTCCATCGGTATAATTTCAATTGTTTTTTTAAAACTAATTACCAAAAATCTGAATTATGTTAACCCCGACTCGCCGTGGTCACTTCGCCGTGGTACTTGTCTGCCCGATACTAGAGTGTAATTTAGAAGCCGGAGGCGCGGAGGGAGAGCAGCCTCCGCCCGCTGTAACAAGGGGCAGGCACCCGTGCGAGCCGGAGCGGCCGAAGCTGTGGCGGTGAGCGTGGGTGACTGCGCTTTGTTGCGCAAGGGCGGAGAGGCTGCACTTCCCGTAGCGCCGGAGACGTGGAAATAATGATGCATGTGTGCTTGCTTGCATGCTGCATGCCTGCTTGCATGCTGCATGCCTGCTTGCATGATGCATTCCTGCTTGCATGCTGCATGCCTGCTTGCATGCTGTATGCCTGCTTGCATGCTGCTTGCCTGCTTGTTGCATCATTGCCTGCATCCTGCATGCCTTGAATAACCTAGCAGCTGCATTTTTTTATGTTATTGTTTTTATATTATTATGATATCATATAAATTGGAGTTTATATGAAGTTATCATTATATGTTTTAAATATTATTTAAAAAGAGTGTTATCGTACATGAATGTTATACTAAATGTTATTATACTAAATAAACATTCTTTGTTTTAATTATTATATCATGTAAATGCTATATTAAATGTTGTTATATGAATTGATTTTAGCTCAATCGTTTGTTATACGTTTTAAAATTATATCATTCAAAATTATATCATTCCATCATTATACTAAAAAGTATTATATTAAACAAAATTATATCATGTGATTGTATATGTTTTGAACTTTATATGATATGTTATTATATTATATATTACACACCCCACTATTGCGACTGGCCCGCACCCTGCGCACCAGGGATGTGCACCGCTTGCGCTTTGTTGCATAGAAGCAATCCACTCGAGCCTCAGCGAACATCCCTGATGCGCTACAGAAGCGGGGAAGTCCTAACAGTACCCTGAAGGCATTGTTGTACTGGTGCGTAGGGCATTGTACTGTTTCAGCGTATAGCTCACCCATAGACTGCTCGTGTACAAGGACGTACAAAACGCTCTAAACAGAATGATTTTGACGCCTCTTGAACAACGAGCAAATCCTTGGGCAATCATATTAGCACGCACAGACAAAGCCCTACGCTCTCTTTCTATGTCTGCGTCGTCTTTCAGGTCCGAGGTGACAACATGCACAAGGTATTTAAATCTATCGATTCTTTTTAAGGGACAGCCTTTCAGCTTGATTTGGGGAACATTACCAAGGCATCTACCATACCATGCATTCACTTTTTGTTCACATTTTACAGTAAGCCGTGTTTTTCAGCATATTTTTCGCATATACCAAGCAGCCTGGTCAAACCGCAGACGAGGCGCTCAGCAGCACCATGTCGTCAGCATAGCTCATATTGTTTAGGCAAACATCTCCAATATGGCAGCCGACATGCGTGCTGCTGAGCTCCTCAATGAGCGCATTCACATAAAGAATGAAGAGCTTAGGCGAGCTCAGCCCCCCTTGCCGCACCCCGCACTCCAGCCTGTACGGATCCCGGAGAATAGGACCCCGACCATCGAACAACATTGACTTGCTCCTGGTACCAGTACGCGTATCAGTTCATCGGGCATTGCTGTCTGATAGAGTTTCTGCCACAGGATGTCATGATGTCATGAATTTTTAATGAGTAAAAGCATATAACTAAAACCTTCAAATTTGATGGATAACATTTTGAGGATCGTGTTCTTCAGGAGAGAAGAATAATAAATGGTCCGAGTCCAAATTGAT
The DNA here is from genome assembly GCA_963584085.1 of Pyrausta aurata. NCBI lineage: Eukaryota > Metazoa > Arthropoda > Insecta > Lepidoptera > Crambidae > Pyrausta > Pyrausta aurata. The sequence continues at coordinate 12,233,183 of OY757252.1, read as the reverse complement.
AAGAATTTATTTACAAAACTATAAACAATAAATTTTGTTTCATTTAAATATCACAAAAAAAATATGATAATCTTCAACCAAGGTACAATACAATATACGTGTTAGGTATAAATCAGGCTGCTCAAAATGTAGTATTCCAAATCAGTGATCTTATTATGAACATCAATATTTATTATACTTATGAATTGTTGTTATTTATATAATTTACAGCGCCTTTCAGAACACAGTGTGCAAAATAAATATTTGAAGACATTTGCTATGAAAACATACAAATTGTGTCCTTTGAGCAATATTCGTGGGGACTGTTAAATATAAATCAAATAAATCTAAAAACTGAAATTGTTACTGTCTTCGGTGCGTGGAGTATAGAGTAAAATTATCTATTGGTGCGCCTTAACATTAGAGCGACATCAATGCGACAGCAGCGCGTCGCTCTAATGTGAAGGGCTTACTGCTGTCATTTATGTATGAAATTGACAGCATCGTGATTGTCGCGTGACCGTCGCGCTGTTTTAGTCGCTTATACTTAAGTCGCTTAAGTATGAAAGCGCTCTTATAGAGCTCTAATTTGAAGGCGCACTAAGATTTTTGAACATTTCCCGTATTTTCACAAAAAAAAACATGCCCGAAAGACAATGCTACTAACAATGCTTTTTACCACCTATTATAACAGGTTCTTCACATCGGGCTTATTTTCCACATTTTGCACATTTGTTTTTATGCGGATTTACTTTTTACCGTTTGTATGATTATAATATGGTTTCCTTTATTTCAATGATTCATTTTTCGAGGAAGCTTATCTCAATATAGATGTTTTTTTTTAAATATTTTTACGAAAATTGTCAAACACTGGTAAACATATTTTTCTGATGGAATATTTACTATATTCATGTTAATATTAGTAGTATCCAGCTATTTTCAATTTACTTATTTATTGTACATAATTACATACCAACAAGATGACCTCTTCATTAAAATAAAACAAAAAGTTATAATTACTTAGATACGGTTGCTACCATGTACCACGTACCAAATAACCACGCACGGTTGGTAAGAGTGTTGCATTGAACTACTATTAATATAGTATGCTGCAACTGACACCACGACAAAATTTTGTGCTCCATGAATTGACGACACGGTCATCAACTCATAGTACGAATTCATAATTCGAAATCCAAAGGTCAAAGAAATCGTCACAATCTTGTCGTCGTATTTGCGATACTTCTTTTGCTTGGCATAGCTTCGCTATAAGTAGTAGAGACAACTCACTGGAGCGTTGGCCCGGTACGCCAGAGGTTATGGGTTCAAATTCCACTAGTGCGAAATGTTTGGTTTCATATTTAATTCTATAAAATTTAATATAACAATGTGAGTGTTAAAAATATTAAAACCAGTGTCGTTGAAGTTGAAACTGCTGTTATTCGGGTGGTTGATAATGCTTTGGTAGTTGATGACAGTGCTGCCACTGTTTGCGTTGTAGATCCTACACAAGACTTCCACTTAGCAATATCGTAACCAATAAAAAGTAAAATTATCAAAATCAGTACAATAAGAAATCATGGAAACTCAAAATAAACTACAGAAAAACAGTAAAAAAAATTTTTATGAAATAATATAATATCAAGGAGAGTGATTTAAATTGAAAAAAAATAGGTGCAAAACAATAAATTATTACAATTAAATTCTAATCCAGTTTTGTAGGTCATTCTAAGCGCTGATTCATGGTAACTACGAGTAGATTAGATTGACATGATACCATTCATTTAGTTGATAATTATACTATATTAAAAACAATATTATGATGTGAAGACTAAAGAGTGAAAAGTAAACACTGGCGGTCAGGACAGGACTGAGCTGCTAATGGTTCTTGCTTTTGGACCTGCAATCGAATTTGGTACCGTTTGCAATGGGTCCCAATCTCGCAATCTCGCGTCAATCGACCTTTTTTAGTGTGGTGGTTCGATTACCAGTTTCACTGTTTTACCCAAAAAATGAAGTAATATATCCACACGTAAAAAAGCAACCGCACGAAAGAAATCTAAATGCATAGAAATCGTGACCTTGATCAAACGGAAACTTTACCAAGGTCACGATTTCTTCGAAAAAGTAATTTCGATCTGTGACCTTTTTACGATTGCAGACTGCACGAGAATTTGCACCCAGAGCAGTTTGTACTGGGACATTCTCATCTAGAAGCTATACATCTTTTTATTTTCTTAGTGTTTATTTTTTGTTATAATAAAGCTAAGCATTCTGGGTGATCCAGTAAGTGAAGCGCGACACACGGACGTTTACTCCAGGGAAATGAGCCAAGGCGCAGCCTCGACCCCAGGAGCAGACACCGACCACAACTCCGTTGTGGAAGAGGGGACCGCCGGAGTCACCCTGGCACTGGTCGCGACCGCCGACGTCCAACCAGCCGGAGCACAGCATGTTGTCAGTGATGGTGTTGCTTACGGCAGCGTAACGCTGCCTGCAAATATTCTGGTTGACGGTCCACATCTGGACGTGGCGCAGCTGCTCAGAGAGAGGTCCACCTTGCTGTTAATATGCAAATAGTTAAATGATATCACTTTCAACTTGATATCTAATTTCTCAAGCTATAAAAGTGAAAGACATCAACGCTTAGGGTATTTCAAAAACAATTCTGTAACTAGCAAACAAAAGAAAAACAAAATACTCACGCTGGTTGTACCCCATCCTGCAGCAAATAAAACTTCGTTGTCACCAGGGTTATAATTGGGCCCGGCGATCCTACTAGCCTTCACGTTGTTGCTTAAGTGGATAATTGAGGCTGTGCGAATGATTGATACATCGTTGTCATAGTTTAAACGGTTGTATTGTGGGTGGTTGATAATGGTTTGGGTGTTCGTGACAATACCGCCACTGTTGGCTAAAGAGGATTTATAACGAACCTTCCACCTGAATACAGCATCACCACTAAAAAGAGAAATAAAAAATCAAACGATGATCGTAACAACTCAAAAGACAAGGCGAACTTAGAAATCTATCCAAAACAATCAAAAAGATGTTCATTTGCTTTTAAATTAATCTTATCTGGTTGTTTATTCATAACATAGCAATCACGCTAAGTGAAAAATTTTACGTACGATTTATTTATTGATAAGACTGTCAAGATATTATATTTCATTGACCTATATATATTATTTTCTTTTACTTTAAATGTTAAGAGCTACATACACAAAATGTTATTTGGTTTTATTTAAATACCAGCACGCCAAACTTTGTATTGCCCCGGCCCTGTTCTATGGTAACTATACTTTTCGGGGCCAAGACAAATCCAACAAATGCAATAATGAAAATCGTTCCACTCGTTCAGTGGTAAAACTAACACAATCTTTTATGTATATATATAGAACATAGAAAATTTTACAAAGCAAAAGAGATGGACTCTTTTGATTAACTTACTAAGTGCAGTGAGCGGCAGTGAGGATGGAGCGGTTGTTCAAGATAGTACCAGCGCAGGCTTGTCTGTGGTCGGAATTGGTCCATGAATAAAGGAGGGCGACTATCTCAGGGTAGTGTTCAATTGTCGTGACAGACCCTCCCACAATTCTCTGGGCATATTTGGGCACCGCTGAAATGATGAAGATTTGAAATTTTAATACTCCATTAATTTCATTTAATTTTTCAAGACCAGTTTTTTGTTTTTATTTCTTTCCTACATCAAATTCACTGTGATTACAATTAACCGTTGTAAAGAATTAAGTGGTTCTAAAATACATTATTCAAAGAACAATCAATGAATCCTACCAAAATATTTTAAATAAATACGCATGTTGATGGCGAATAGCATAACTACTTTTCACAAGCAAATAAATAACAATTTATTCAATCATTCATACGACAACTCATCCAATACCCAATAACCAAGAGGATCCTTTACCCAAAGAGGGATCAAATACTAGCAATCTCTAGTTATTTGTCGAAAAGCTTGAGTTATTTATATTAATAGTCTCTAAATATGGATATCATAAAGAAGCCTTAAATCACGCAATGAGCAATAGAGAGGGCTGTGCTGTGATCGGTGATTCTCTGGGAGATTGAGAACTAAGGCAACGGACAGCCCTGCGAATCAGTAAGATCAAGTGGCAATGGGCCGGGCCATGAGGGCAGTTAAAGTTCTATATTGGGGACATTTTGAGAAAAAAAATGTATATTGAGGTCTACAACGTCCACCAACAAGATGCAGGGCAGACGACCTTGCTTAAAATTAAATCATGTTATTTGTGAAACACACATGGTGTTATTACAGATTGAGTTAAAAAGATACATGCTGCGATCAGCCATATTGGCATACCTATACATAAAAAAATTCAAATTAATTAAATAAACAATATCAAAGAAAGTTAATGCTTCGAGACAATAAAGGCTAAGGTCATTGATCGAAGGATCACATTGAATGAAGACCATTTGCAACCGATCGCCGTGAAAAAACCGTGGAAGATACCTATAGACTATGTTTAACAGTGCTTACTTTTAATTTTTGATATGATTTTTAAAAATGAATTCCTATGTATTCTAAAAGCTTTAAAACACTGAGTATTAGATGCAAAAATTTATGAAAAGAGTCTGAAAACAATTAAAAGTTTTGCTAATTGAAATTAAAATAATATTACCTGAGACAGCAGCGAAGCCCAAAATGAAAAGTATAAAAGTACGCATGTTTCTTTTCTCAGCAGCTGGTAATAGTACCTGCTGGTAAGTTGTAGAACTTTCTTGTAAACAGCGGGGATATTTATATTGACCAACAATCGCTTCAATCTATTGATTAATGATAAATATGTATTGATTTAATTAATGGACGTTTGATTTAATTAAAATTGTATTTATTTACGTTAAACAGTAATCTAAAAGTTGTTTGTTTTCTGTATTCATTGAGTACCTACTTCTAGGTCCTATGAAATTGACGTTTTGAACTTCGAATTAAGCCCAATTTCCCGATCGAAAAAAAATGTTTAAATGTCGTTACCAGCGGTTGAATATCTACGATTGCATGTGTTTTGAAGAAATAAACCGGCCAAGTGCGAGTCGGACCCGCGCACTAAGGGTTCCGTGCCACCCTTTAACTGAATCCGAGGTCCACTTACTTCCGCCCACGAAAACGAAACTATAAGGGTTCCGTTTTTTGCCATACGGCTGCGGAACCCTAAAATTCGTATTCAATTATCATTACAATAACCATCCTGACATTTGGTTAAAGATTTTTTTCTTTAAAACACACAATCGTAAATATTGAACCGCTGGGTAATGAGATTCAACCATTACTATCGATCACGCAACTGGGCCTTATGCCTAGAGGTAATTTATACATCGATAGTAATTAATTACAAATTACAGTTACAAAAACAAATTAAAATAGAATGGCAATATCAGCCCGCGCCTGTACCATGTCATGTCACAGTGTTACATGTACAGGCAGTCAAAACGCTGGGCAAAAACGCGCAGTATCCTGTTCGGGCTGACCCGCACCCTGCGCACCAGGGATGTGCACCGTTTGCGCATTGCGCATGATTGTATAAATACAATCCACGCGCGCTTCAGCAAACATCTCTGAAGCGCTACAGAAGCGAGGCAGCCCCAACAACACCCTGAATGCATTATTGTATTGGACTCGTCGGACGCTGTACTGCTTCCGCGTATAGCTCACCCACAGACTGCTCGTGTAAAAGGACGTGCAAAATGCCCTGAACAGGGTGGGTGATTTTGACGCCTCTTGGTCAGCGAGCAAATCTGCGGGCTATTATATTCGCACGAACAGACAACGCCCTACGCTCCCGTTCTATGTCTGCATTGTATTTCAAGTCCGGGGTTAGATTTTGCCCTAGGTATTTAAATTGATTTACTCTATTAATGGGGCAACAATACTGTTTAAGTTCCGGTGTTTGACTTAGGGACCTCGCCCGGGCCTGAAAGATCATCCACTCACTTTTCTTTACATTATGTAATAGTAATGGTAAAGTTACGTTACCAGCGGTTGGTTGAATATTTACGATTGTGTGTGTTTTGAAGAAAAACGACCTTAATCAAATGTCAGAATGGCTACCTTTTTCAATGACCATTGACCATTGGTTAAAATTAGAGATGGGCCGAGTACTCGGTTAATACTCGGTACTCGGCGTACTCGGCAGGTTTTTTAATACTCGTACTCGGCCGAGTAACTCGGTTTTAATGCCGAGTATACTCGGTTTAAATAAAGCAATATATTTAGGTACAAATCATCTAAACGACTAGAGACAAAATGAGGAAAACGTTAATAAAAATAATAATATGTGAAATTTTATAAAGTTAGATTGTGTTGTGGTGATGCAAAGCTCTCTGCACGTTCTAGTAACAGACAATTCCTTTTTTCTTCGTAGACTTCACCAGCCTCCGAAAATAATCAGCTGTGAATGGTGCTTGCAGGTGCTCATAGAAACACTCTTGTTAATCGTGCCAGTTCTAAATACCTTGTTAGGGGCCCTGCCCACCACTCGAACGGACATATGTCTTTTGCTAGCAATTTTTATTTTAAATAGCGACCTTATTTAAATTAAGTAAAGAAAATGTAAATTCGTCATTAGCTGTAAGTCTTACATGTCTATATTTTATGTCATCATCATGCTGTGGATTTTGTAATACAAAAAAAGTAATGGCGTTTTAGGATCATCGCGCTCTAGTGGCTTGATGAAAGCTTATTCTGCGCGAACCTGGTTTGTACTTGTTTACACACCCGAAACAGGAGTTTGATTGAACCGAGTTACTCGGCCGAGTACTCGGTTGGAAAAAAAATTAACCGAGTAACACTCGGTACTCGGTACTCGGCAAAAGTGCTACTCGGCGCATCTCTAGTTAAAATATTTTTTCTTCAAAACACACAATCGTAAAAATTCAACCGCTGGTAACGTATCTTTGCCATTACTATCGATGAAGAAGTTGGGTTTGGTAATGAACATTCTTATTGGTTTTAAATTAAAGCTCATTTAAGCCGTTCTGTAGTAAGCCTTTTATTATTTTGTAAAAAAAAACTTTACCATAGAAAATGAGTATCGAGAGTTTTTACTAAATTAGAAACTAGTAGCTTAAAAATTATTTTATAGTTTATAAACTTGCTTTCTATGGGCAAAGCTACAAAATTATTGCATTTTGATCAGTTTGTAGGACTTTAATAATCACATATTATTTTAAGAAATATTTTTTTAATTCTACCTTTAATAATGAGAATTGGAAATATCAAAAACGGGTACCAATTTAATCGGGAATACAACTGCACGCAATGCAGAACGTGGAGAGCTTAAAATTTAGAAACTAGAGACACGACAAGCGATACTGTTAAATAGAGGATGTCGCAATGCAAAACCGCGTCTAGTTGTTTCATTTTGACGTGCTTATCGCACCATGAATGTGCCGACACCCTCTCACGGTAACATGACACAACTATTTCGTTTCTTAAAAGACACGAATTCACTATTCGACAAATGTTGGCCGACACGTGTCGCTAGCGATGTCGGGCGACTACGTTCGACATGTCTTAAGACATCGCGTGACCCGTGTGTATGTGTTGAAAACATGTATCCGATGCATAGCCCGATGGGAGAGCAATCTGACATGACCGGAGAGAGATCAGGCGCAAGGGTTTACGGGCTTCCCGGAGAATTTCTGAACAGGAAAACCTAGGTACATTTTTTTCCGACCTGGGGATCGAAACCAGTGATCGAAACCAAGGCCTCTGGCGCAGCTGTCGCTTAAAAATGCGACCCTCTAACCGCGCTGTGTTACCGAGGCACACACTTTATGTAAACGCCGTATACTCGTATGACTGACTAATAGGTAGATGTACGCAGTAGGTGGCGCAGTTTGATCGAAAAAGCTGTAATTTTTGATAAGCTTCATCTGAAACTATTTAGGTCTGCGGATACGACTCTAGAGTCGTGCGACTAGTCACATATTATAGCAAATGGTCTAATTTTGACAAAGTTTTGGTAGGAGTTTGGGTCATAAACTCGCTTATTCGTGGGGAACACATCATAAACGAGCCTGCAAAAAACCATAGTCCCATTTATCACCTAAACTATAAAACTTTTGCTGAAAAAAGTGAAATACATAATTTCTTCTATATGAACATTTGCTATGGTAGGTTACGTAGGTACGTATCTATCAATAAACAAATGTCACACTCGAATCAATTTTTCAAATTATAGAGAACAACATTTCATACATACTTACAGCCACCTTTTGTAGGTGATTTAACGCCAATATAATTTATATATTAGCTAAACAGAAATGAAATATAGGCGGTGCGACACAAGAGGAAAATACTATTTGTATATTTTTGTTTTACCAAGAATGTTAAATACTCGATTAATCTGTTAATATGTACACAAATTAAAGTTCAATCAAAAATTAGGATAGAAAATGCATTCAAAAATTTTAATTTTTACTGGATAATCAGTATGTAAGTAAACAATTACAAAAATCATATAAATAGTTAAAAGCGAATTGTTTAATACAAACACCTTCTACTGTAACAATATTGTCATAAGACAAATAAAATAAATGATATCATATTCATTTATTCTACTTTCTTAATGCGATGAATTTTCATCTCACAGTTGTATCATGTACGTTAAAGTAAGTATTTTTCAATTTTCTTCCACATCCTGGCTTGACAATATTGTATATTGTAAGAGCAATCTCGCAACATTGATGAGGTCACGCAGCCTACGCGCTAAAAGAAAGCACTTGCAAAATTCAACAGGCTTGTTAATGTGACGGTGGCCGAGTGTTATAGGCATACGCCCGGATAGCGTAAGACACGGGGTTCTATTCCTCGTCCGTCACAGAGTAACGGTTGCTTTTTACAAGTGCAACTTATATTAAGATGCTTTTTTTCAATCATTGCTAAATTTCCCAAAATAATACCTAAAATACTAGAACATTTTATGATTTGTTATTATAATTTTACACCTTTCACTTAACATAAAATAACAAGTCGATGACTTTTTTCAGTAAACACTTTTGCTACAAATCTTATAAAGTTGACCACTGATGGCGTCACCTACAAGGTAGAGAAACTTTTCTTGTTAAGTATGTTACTTTCTACGAGTTAATTTAATCATTTTTTGATCTTTATTCTCATGAGTTTGGATTTCTAACATCATATTTTATTATTTCACCGAAATCGACTCACAAATTGTGAGGGAAACCGTAATTTTTACACGTAGCGTACCAAAATGCGAATTTTCTTTTAAAAAAGCTAAGAATTAAAGTAATATTGCTTATTTTTGTTATATTATTTGAGGTCTACTCGTACTTTTAGTTCCTATCGGGATTTCACTTTATCCAGGGACACACTGAGTTTTTGTTCCATAAAAAATCCAAATAATAAAACATACTTTAGTAAATATCATTGGTAAGTATTTTTTCCCATCCGTGTTCAGCTCCACTTGATCATAGCTGGAGTAAAGTGATATCTGAATTCATAATAATCTTTGTAGAGTACCTGGATTCATGCTTGAGACCTGATCTAAAGATAAGCTAGATTACTTATTTTACATATTTTAATCCTAAAATAAAGGAAAACCCCAAAAAAGAAGCATGTTTTCCCTTCATGAATAACAAGAATTTCTACCCCGTCCCACGCCAATATTTTAATAGTTAATCTGTTATTATGCGGTCTCAAGTTATCAATGGTGTAAAACAAACACGATATTGATTTATTTATAGAAAAAAAAGACTAATCTATACCTATAAAATGCTTTGTCCTGAACGACTGACTTATTGATTGACTGACTGACTGACTGATGGATCAACGCACAGCCTAAACCGCTGATCGTTGAAACCTGAAACTGGGAGGGTGTGTTCTTTGTATGACGTAGGGATCCGATAAGAAAGGATTTTTCGAAATTCTACCCCCAAGGGGGTCAAAAAGGGGTGCAAATTTTGTATGGAACAACGTGATCCCTTGGTCCAATCTACTTCAAATTTTGCATACACATTCTTTTACAGAATTGACGGAAGATTTATTTTATATTTTATTGCAATTAATCTCCTAAGGGGGTGAAAAAGAGTGACAAAGTTATTCTGGGGTTGATTTTCTTCGAAGTTGATATCAAAACTCTTTAGTGCTAATGATAAAAATATTTTTTTGTATATCTTTTTTGACAATCATTTGACATGTCTGAGACACAATGTTTTAACACATGTTTGTTATTGATGTTGCTCTTGAAAAAATGCTCGAGAAGAGATTTTATTCCTTAAAACAGTAAATAACATTTTTTTGTGTTTAAACAGGGTAGATCAAGCGGTCTGTGTACAGTGTAGATTGCAGGTCGTCTGTTCATATTGTCGGTGGACATTCAACGCTGTTTCTGTGGTCGAAGGGTGTCCAATCTTTTTTTTTTGCAAACTTTTCGTGGGGGCCTATGTTTAGCAGTGGACGGCTTTTGGGTATTGATGATGATGATGATGGGGTAGATCCCTACATAGAATTAACCCTTTGAATTCACGATTTGAATTCAAAAAAGTAGAGTATTCGCTATGACTATAAACAAAGCTCAAGTTCAAACTCTTAAGGAAGCGGGAGAAGACTTGAAGGAATTTGCTTCTCCCAAAGCCTGTATGTGGCGTGATGCTGTGTAAGCGCACGGAGTATAGCCTGGTTTTTTCATTAGCTCTTGAAAGAAATATATGATTGACGATAGGCGTAGTAAGTATTTCCATTTCGTTGTAAAATAAAAAGATATTATCCCCGTGTAAGTTTGTCCAGATTAAAAACCGGGCTGCGTGTTGTGTGTTTATAAAATATAACATTTATCTTTTTTACGTATATATTTAAAAACTAGATGTTTTTGTTTGTTTGTTTGAACACGCTAATAACAGGAACTATTGGTCCGGTTATAAAATATGTTAGCTACATTGTTAGACAGCTAATTTATGAGGGAAGGCTATAGAAGTGGTTTCTCTCTATCTATCTATGGGAACCAAACGGAGTAAAACTATTACGCGCGTACGAAGTCGCTGGCGGGCCGCTAGTAAATAATAAAATTAATAAAATAAAATCCATCCAATCCATCATTTATTTCAAAGTCCATAAAATAATACACAAAAAATAAGTAAGTAAATGAAAAAAAATATGAAAAAAACATAATAGAAAAAGAATATATAGAATTGGATGTCTTACTTTTGAAATGTAATGTTATAATTGCGATGAATTTACATTAATTTTAACTGGCTTGAGAATAGAGAGTTTAGGTTTCAGGGAAGCGTGACTACAAAAAGTTTGGGAACGCCTGGTCAACACAGTCAGCATTCTCTTTGTCTGTACCTAATGCATTTTGATATGTTTTAAATTTACCAATATATCATCTACTAAATTAAATATCGTACCTATATCACCAAATATCATAGTTAATTACAGCCTAATGTACTATTTGATTTTCTGTTAGTGTAAAGTTTCATAAAAAATAATTTAGTAGTTTTAAACATTAATCCTCACAAACTTTCGCGTCTTTCTTCGTCTATATCTGTCTTTTTCTATCTTTCCTGTATATCTTTCTTTGTTCTATAATTGTCGTAAAATAAGTACTTAAGTAAAACTGTGTCAGTTTGTGGTTTTGAAAAATTCCAATAAAATACTAAATGCAATAATTTTCAAAATAACTTTCTTATGTTAGAAATGAGGATATTAAATATCGTTTGTGGTAAATTCTATAAACAAAGCTTTGTTTGTTGTCAGCCATATTGTAACAGGAGGAGTCCAAACTTGCTTTGGTTTGAAAATTATTTATGGTTTAATTCAATAAAAATGACTGAAATGTAATAATGTGCTATTTTTGGAAGCGCCTTAAAAAGCCCTTTCAAACGATATCACAAACGATAGGTGTCTGAAGTTTTTTTTTTAATTTCCCATACAAAATATTTTATGAACAAGCTATTTTTTTGGTAGTCAAAAAATTTTGCGTGTTTTGCCAAATTGCAAACCTGTACATCGATTTGCGGTTTTTTCTTGCGTGCAGCTGCCACTACAACTAGTTAACAGTAATTCTTGAACAGGTGGACCAATTTTCATGATTTTCAATTTTGTTGGATTTGTCTTAGCCCCGAATAGGATAGACCTTACTATTATAATTATGGGGCTGGGGGCGAAACGAAGTAAGCTGGGACCGCTTGTTACAAATATATTTTTATGAATGATTGTTTTCGCTGACGTGTTACTATGACACAAATAGTTAATTCATAGAAATCAGATACGTACATCAAAAGATAAGTTATTGATAAGTGCTTAATATTTTTCTTCGAAAACGTATTAGTCATCGTTTAATTCACTCTAAATAATAACATAAAATAGCTTATGACGTCGCATCGCTATTCAAAGCCAAATGAAGATTACGATAATTAAGTTTAATTTATTATTTTAACTTATTGCGAGTTTATAAAACCTATTTTGCTGTTTCGATCCCGCAAGGGGCGAAATGTTTGTGTGATGAGCACGAACATTTTTGTACATAATATGTCATGGATGTTTTTATGTAAGGTATTTAAGTATTAATGGGAGACGCCCCCATTATCAATTAATGTGTTTTCTGGCGAAAAATTATATTTATTTTAATTCTTAGTAAGTATAGTTATAATTTTATTTTTATATTTGTAATGGTAAAACTTTGCTTCGCCTCAGTCCCGTTATTTTAATAGTTATTATCCTACTCGGGGCGGTGATGAACCCAACAAAGTAAAAATCATAAAAAAATCCGACCGTTCCTTAATATTTTCTTTTATATGAACCTTTGCCCAAAAACACCAAACGCCGTTCAGGCGTGATGACCAAGGGAAATAAGGATTCATTTTTATATGAAAATTGATGCGACCGTTTCGTATTTTTTCTGTGTAAAATGAAATAGTAACTATATTTTAAACATTATCATATATTCATCAGTCATCGGAACAGTATTGCTCTAGTAGTAAAGTAACATATTAGGAGTTCTGTGAGATCCAGTTGGTGAAACGGGACACACGGGCGTTCACTCCAGGGAACTGAGCCTGGGCGCAGCCGCGACCCCAGGAGCAGACACCGACCACAACTCCGTTGTGGAAGAGGGGACCGCCGGAGTCACCCTGGCACTGGTCGCGACCGCCGACGTCCAACCAGCCGGAGCACAGCATGTTGTCGGTGATGGTGTTGCCTACGGAGGCGTAACGCTGTCTGCAAGTGTTCTGGTTGACGGTCCAGATCTGAACGTGACGCAGCTGCTCAGAGAGAGGTCCACCTTGCTGTAAATGAAATAGAAACAATAGATCACTTTGAATCAGGCATCTATTTTGCCAACTTAACAACCGTAAATCTCGTTCAAACCAATGTTCGTTGAGAGTTTGTATAAAGATCTACATCACGTATTTTCTTTTCTAAATGTACACTTGCTTATTTCAAAAGACAGAGGGAGAGGGGACAAAATACTCACGCTGATGGTGCCCCATCCTGAAGCCCAAACGACCTGGTTGTCACCAAGGTTGTAGTTGGATCCGGCGATCCTTCCGGCTCTTACGTTGTTGCTGAAGGGGATGTTGGAGGATGTGCGGATGATGGCAACATCGTTGTCAAAGTTGAAACGGTTGTATTGTGGGTGGTTGATAATGCTTTGGGTATTTAAGACAGTACCGCCGCTGTTGGCGTTAGTGGATCCAACACGAGACCTCCACCTGGCAGCAGCGTCACCACTAGGAAATGAAATACAAAGAATATTATAAATAGGTACTTCAACGAAATGCTCTGATTGAGAAATGAGAGGTGAAGAAATCGATACGTTGTATTGAATCTTATGACTCTTTAGTTGCTTGAGAAAAGGATGTTATTTAATTTTTTTTTAAAAAGTGGTTAGAGCAAGAAAAAATAATTCAGCACGAATTCCCATTATTACGGTTATTACGTGGTTTATCAGTCTCAAATAATTTTCTGTGGCTCAGGATCTTAGTAGTTTCAGATCCATCAATGTTAAGTTTTTATTTCAATCTTAAATTTAAAAACATTCTTACATGGTGCAGTGAGCAGCCGTGAGGATGGAACGGTTGTTCAAGACAGTACCACCGCAGGATTGCCTGTGGTTGGAGGTGGTCCATGAGAAAAGGAGGGCGACCATTTCAGGGTAGTTACCGATGGTCGTTGTAGACCCGCCCACAATCCTCTGGGCATGTTTGGGGACAGCTGAAATTTTAAAGGTTTTCAATGCTATTTTCTATAAAAAAAAATACGCATTGGCGCCTATTTATATGGGTACAAAATTAGTGAAATGATTTTACCTGACACAGCAGCGAGCCCCAAGAGAAGAAGTATGATAGTACGCATGTTTATTTTTAGCAGCTGGTACTGTAACTTTCTTGTACATAACAGGGATATTTATATTAACCAACTATCTCTATAATCTATTGATTAATGTTAGATAATGACAAATGACGATTTAATTAATACCGTCTTAACGTTAATACTTATTTTATACAGGATGACCCTTTAATAGTGATCAAAAGTTAATTAAATGGTCTCCTGGCCAATTGGGAGTAAAATATAATTTTCGAAAATAAAATTATAATGTACTTACTATTTGAAACTTTTTCAAAATTGGGTTCTTTTTTGTTGAAAACTTGATAAAAATTACAAGTCCAGTAAAATTGTAATGGCATGTTTGGGCGCTTTCCATGAAATCCGGTAGTCTGTATAACTTTGGGTATTAAGATCCAGTCTCATATTGTAGCAAATTTGGTCTTATTTAAAAGTTTCTTGTGGCGGAACTACCAAAAACGACTAGTAATCACAGAAATCTGTAGAAACATCAAAACCTTTTGGGTTTAATTTTTTATAAGTCGGTTAGAGCTCGAGGTCACAAACTGGAATTACTCATTTAGTAGCACACATCATAAATAAGCCTGCATCAGAATCAGAACTACCGGATTTCACTCAAGCTCAATGCAAAATTTTACTGGATCATATCGGAAAAGTACAACTTGTACAGAAAATACAGTAAATCTGCTTATCACGTGGAGGATATATTTACATACACTAGTCCAATACACAATTTCATACGACTTGAGTTTGTTGTACTTTTTTAGTAAAATTTATATTAAAAAAAACCGTTAATATAATTTTATTTTATTTGGTGTATTGGACCATTGTTAGTCCAACTTGAGGCTCACCCAGCTTAGTTCCCAATCATATCTTGAGCTCTGGAGGAGTGTTCGCAAATAGCACATTATTGTCAGCGGAATGGAGGTTTATAGGAGGTTTCTTACTTCCTTCTTTTTAGCCCCCAACAAATAAAGAGCGGGATGTCATAAGTTTAACGTGTCTGCCTGTGTATTTGTGTATCTGTATCTGTGGTATCGTAGCGCCCAAACGGATGAATAATGATTTTCGTTTAGTTTTTTTTCGTGTCAGATAATTTTATCCTGAGTGCTCTTAGCCTTGTTTCATGAAAATCTGATCGGCAATTTGAAGATCGTCAGCTCTCTCGAAATGAGGGTGTCGGATTTTTCAAATTTTAAATTTTGGATTTTAAGTAAAAAATTGTTACTAAAAACTTTATGGAAAATGTAATTTGAATTTTAAAAGAAAGTGAGAAACAATGTACACAATCTGCGGAATAAAAACAAACTAGAATTAATTACGCCTAGAACAAATTATGGAAAAAAGACAGTTTTGTTTGAGGGAGCACAGTTATTTAACACCACTTTTAACACACTACCAAAATGATCTCAAGACGTGCGAAGATATGAATGGGTACAAGAAAAAACTGAAACTTTATCTCGCAACAAGTGCCGAAGAAGAAGAATAGTCGTTGTAATATATTTTAATGTATTTCTTATCTCATTTTAATAGAAATGTAAAATTTTCTTATGAGAATAAAGTTCTTTAAACCTAAATTGAAATATCCGAAAAAAAATAATTTATTATTATTATTATATCCGTTTTGATTGCCACGGACTTGACCAATCTTTGAACACTTCCTCAAGGAAACTGATAAATAATTTTAATATATATTTTTTACTTACGTTTTTCTTATGATTGGTGCAAAGCAAAAAAATTGGACCACTATCTATAATAGTGGTCACCCTGTAGAATATAAGTAAGAGGTACTACTTCATATTATTACCTACTACTTAGTATTATTAAAGCGTGATTATTACACAAAAGTACTCGTTATAACTCATTTTGATAACAACATTGCCAGAAATCTCACGAGTGTGTGTAATGCATGAAAAATATATACAAAATTTTAATAATAATGACAATGGATAAAAATATGTGGTTTTGATAATGGAATATTAAACATAAATAACATTATTACTAGTCGTGCCCAAACTAACGCAGGAAGGTAATAAACTATGTTATTAACACGTTCCGGGACAGTGAACGCCTACAGGGGTGAAAACAATGAAACATCTATTGTGTCTGGAATAGTGTCCCGGAACGTGTTAAGTAATTCAAACCAGAATAATTTGAGTAAACCTTACAATTATAGGTAATTGTTCCAATGATACGTTATATATTCGTTCAAGAAATCATAGCATTGCGATAACGTGATCTATACATATAAAAGGCTTTGTCCTGAATGACTGACGGATCAACGCACAGCCTAAACCGCTGATCGTAGAGACCTGAAACTTGGAGGGTGACTTCTTTGTATGACGAAGGGATCCGATAAGAAGGGATTTTCTGAAATTTCACCCCTAAGGGGTTGAAAAAGGGGTGCAAATTTTGTATGGGAAAATGTGATTCCTTGGTCTGATCTACTTCAAATTTTGTATAAACATTCTTTAAAAATAATAACGAAAATTGTGTATCAAATTTTATTGAAATGTATCCTGTGACGGGGTTAAAAAGGGGGAGAAAGTTATTTTGGGGATGATTGGCTATAATGTTAATATAAATACTCTTTAGTGCTTATGCTAAAAATATTTTTTTATTTCATTTTTGACAATCATTTGACATATCTGAGACACAATGCAACACAATGTTTTGACACATGTTTGTTATTAATTTTGCTCTCGAGAAGAGATTTTATTCCTTAAAATAGTAAAGAATGTTTTTTTGTGTTGAAACAGGGTAGGTATCAAGCGGTCTGTGTCCAGTGTAGTATGTAGATCGTTTGTTCATATTGTTGGTGGACATTCTATGCTGTTCCTGCTGTGGATTGGTATCCGACCTGGAACTTTTCGACAAATTTTTCGTGGGGGCCTATGTTAAGCAGTGGACGGCCTTGGGTGTTGATGATGATGATGGGGTTGATCCCTACATATAATTTTCCCTTTGAATTCAAACAAAGCTCAAGTTCAAACTCTTAAGGTAGCGGGAGAAGACTTGAGGGAATTTGCTTCTCCCACAGCCATATGTTATATGGCATGATGCTGTGTAAGCGCACAGAGTAGCCTGGTCTTTTTAGCACCCGAAAGAAATATACGATTGACGAAAAGCGTACAGTATTTCCATTACGTTGTAAAATAAAAGATACTATCCACTATCCCCGTGTATGTTTGACCAGATTAAAGACCGGGCTACGTGTTGAGTCTACACAAGGTACAACATAAAAAACTGACGTTATTGTTTGTTTGGTTGAAGGCGCTAATCACAGGAACTATTGGTCCGGTTATAAAATATATTAGATACATTGTTAAATAGTGAATTTATTTAATTAGTTTAATGCTTAGAGGCTTATAAATATTTTTGCTACGATCTATGGGAACGGAGTAAAACTAAAACGTGCGTACGAAGTCGCTGGCGGGCCGCTAGTGTACTGATAACGATGAAAGAAATATAATGTAGATTATATTTTTAACCCCCGATGCAAAAAGAGAGGGAGTCATAAGTTTCACGTGTCCGCTTAACTGTGAATCTTTCTGAGGTATCGTAGTTCCCAAAGAAATAAACTGATTTTCGTTTATACTAATTTTATGCCTTTTTCTTAGCCATGTTTCGTTAAAATCTGTTGAGCGTTTTTTTTTGTTTGCGACGTGTTTTTTAACATTTAATTTAATACATTATATTAAATATTTAAAGAGTTGAAACGGCTCTTTGTATCCAGTAGCAGTTGCATTGCACGAATGCCCTTCCAACACTACTCCTGTCAGGCTACCATGGTCAACGTAGTTACTCTAGCTAGACCATATTTTTCGCATTCAATAACAAAAACTGTTGTCTCTGGGCCTTAAATTCTAGACCAATATAAGTAACGAGGGTTTTTAAGCCTATTTAAGTTGTTTTACTTCTTTTAAAGTGCATATTATACCAACTATAAGTGTCATGCAACTTTGCGCCCATGTCTTCCGGAATGGGTTACCCGTCGCCATGGGCGCCTCACCTTCAGGCTTGTACAGATGCTATCTGGGCATGGTTGCTTTGGCCGCTACCTGTACAAGATTGCTAGAAGAGAGCCATCACCAAGATGTCACCACTTTGATGCGGAGGAAGACACAGCTGAACAAACTTTACTCGAGTGCTCTGTGTGGGATCCACAGCGTCAAATGTTGGCCTGTGGGCTGATAGCTATCAGCCCACACCTCTCGCTGGAGAACGTACTTTTCGCAATGGTCAGCAGCGAGGACGCTTGGGAAGCAGTAGCTTCTTTTTGCGCCATAATCATTGCGAAAAAAGGAACAGCTGAGAGAGCAAGGGAAGCAGACGCACAGGCTGACCCACTCTGACGCAAGCGCCTGGGAGCCCGCAAACAGCGGTACAATCGCTTGTCAGCGCCTCTTCCCCTCGTATCAATACCGGACGAGGGGGCAGCCTTGAGGTGCCCGCAAGACGTAAGCCCACAGGGGGGCCTAACCACTAGGGTGACGGAGAGCATGCGTAGAGCGAAACTCCGTCATCTCATTTAAGGCGGTAAGAGAAAACCGCGGAGGTTTTAGTGGGTAAACCTGGAAAAGGGAGTCCCACATAACCCGATGCCCCCATCCCAGGCAGAAGGCATGCATAAAGCATTTACTTCGTGAAAAAAATTGAAAATTAGCTCTTATTTATTACTGTCAACTTTTAGCTATGCGCTTTCCCAAGTCAAGTGCAGCTAGTTGGTACTTGACTGATTCATCCCAGAGATATCTGCATTCTCCGTGCCGAAGGCCTAGTATGATAAACGAAACCTGTCAATAAATGATCAACATTTTTTGCAAAACGATAATCGTATTGATGGATTACGTTTTTCGTAGTAGGCCTTCAGGAACGGACTTCTAATTCGCTCTAATGAAGATTACTGGTTTTAGGGTTCCTTACCAAAGCATAAAAATGAAACTATATTCTAAGACTTCGCCTGTCCGTCCGTCTCTGTCACCAGGCTGTATCCGCTGTATCCGCTATAGCTAGGCAGTTAAATTTTTACATATTTTTTTAATATCAATAATGGCTATGAACTTTTCATCAATGATCACGTTTCGTCTGGTTCCTGTCAGGATATAATTAATAAATTTAATTCCCTTGCTCCTTACATTAAAATTCCAAATTCGTAATCGCCCTACCTTTTGGGTGCTCCTCTTCTTGACCCCAGCATCGAACCTTTCTTTGTTAAATATTGAATAATTTCACCCTTTCAGCCCGCAAATTAAAAAAACCTAAACTCTCACATTGCTTGCACTATATTGAAATCGTGTCTTTTTGTGCCTTAATTTAAATACTCGTACTTCCAACGTGCTAGTCCTATTTGGAATAAAACAGATTATTTAAAACTTTTTGACACCACTCTTATATTTATTTTTTTAATTTACATTTCAATAATAGTTCTTGGGCTCAGGTTTCGCTTTCTATTAATTTAATGGGATCGTCATTCGCCAAATTTTTATATTTTTTTATTATTCAAACTTTATTGCACTTTTAATTGTACGATTGGCGGACTTAATGCCTTATGGCATTCTATACCAGTCAACAGTTAGGTAATGCAGAGAGTTTAATTAGTAGCGGAACATTAATAATAAGTGATTTCTAGTTTTGCCCTTCCAGCTTTTCTCTTCTCTCTTCGTAGCAATTCCGTTTTAGCTGGAAGAATCTTCGAACATTCTTCCCAGCTTTCTGAGGTGAGAGAAACGGAGAAATTTTGGCGAGGTTTCTGTCCTAGAGAAGACATCCAAAGGAACGTCTCCAATAAAAAACTTTGGGATGTCACTCTTCCGTGGGAGACCTTCAATTTTCAGTGAACTTTACATTACTTCAAAATTCAGTCAGTGATAGTAGTCGCGCTAGGCTCTTGGCAGTTTCCTGCAAATATTCAGGCCACTGGCTTCATGCGTCACCATCGAAAAATCGGGACACTTTCTTTGATAGTGATCTTTCCGGGGACCTTCTGCTAAATTGCTGTTTGGAAAATTTTCTCCAAAACTAAATTTTATTACGGCCATTGATAAAGCTGGCTGGTTCTTAGCTCAAAGAATTACCATAGTTTAATTTTTCTAGTTTGTTAAAAAAGAATTATATCTATATTTTGTAAGTAAAATTATACAATAGAAGCAGTTTTATTTATTAAAGATGCTATTTATTTACTATACTTATTGTGACTTTCCAGAGCAAAGTACATAATTTAACTATTTGTTGTCCATGCACATCATTGTTTTTTTCAGTAGGTAGTTATCATTCTTAATTTCGCTCGTAACTAACATCAACCGAGTCGTCGAAAATCATTACAGTCATCTATAAATTACCGAAAACTCCATATAAAAATTATAAATTATGGTCATTTATCGGCTATCTGGATGAATGGTAACAATATCTGAACAATTTTCGCACTTCGGACATTACGTCACCTACATAATATTCTCATCCGAAATAACGTTGTCGCTCGCTCTCACACCCCGGTCCCATAGAATGTAGTATAGTATAGAATGACAAACGCGGATTTTCAGCGAAACCAAAAAGTTACTTTACATGTGTGCGTTCAATAGTGATGTGTATCTTATGGTGGTCCAAGTTTTATCGACAAGGTTACGATAAATCATGTTAATTTAAAACAAAAATAATTAAATAATGCACTTTAAATAACATAATGCTTT
The DNA here is from genome assembly GCA_963584085.1 of Pyrausta aurata. Lineage (NCBI taxonomy): Eukaryota > Metazoa > Arthropoda > Insecta > Lepidoptera > Crambidae > Pyrausta > Pyrausta aurata. The sequence continues at coordinate 12,212,165 of OY757252.1, read as the reverse complement.
TTATTTGATAAAAAAGATAACTTAATTTTTTTTCAAATACAAATTTATTTATTTATGTTTGAAGACTTGCTAGAAGCACTTATACACGTTCCAACATAGACCTTACCACAGCACAGCTTCAGGACAGTTGTTTGGGCCAGAGCTGAGAAGAAGCTGTGCAAGAATTACGGTTACCTAAAAAAATCAGTCAAAAAATTTATCGATACTGATGACGTCATCATTTAGTCAAGCACTTGTGTAATGAAACGGTTTCTTATTTTACTGAAAATATCTGAATTATTCTATTGGAAACTTTGATATATGGCTGCAAATCACAAAGGAAGTCCTAAATTTATTGTACAATTTGGCATCGGAGTCGATTTCACTCACAAATTTTATGAAATTTGGAATTAAATTTTTTATCAATGATTCATATTTACTGGTATAAAGTATGATTTTCGGGATAGTATCCTCGGTGCACTTCACAGTTGCTGAAAGCACAAACCATTTCATCTGAAATTGTTATACAAAACATAAATTATAACTTTATCCATTCATAATTTTTCAAAAATTCCAGCGACGGAAACTTGACGTTTCCACTAAATCCATTATTTCTTAGAAAACGGTCTCGCTGTCATAAGGTCTTTCGCTGTCAAATCCTATAGAATTTCACTAAGTAGCACGCTCTTTTTAAAGCGAAGATTTTTTTCTTTCTCTATGCTCGGTCCATATAATGGTGAGGCACAACGCTGTCAATCGCTGTCAATGTCAAAGTGGAGCGAACCGTGTTGCGTTTTGCAAAAGGTATGATTAGCAAAGATTGCCAGGCCCCAAAGCATTCTATTAGATAGTCAAGTTCTTTCTAAAAGCTTTAAGAAATTGTATGGATCAGTAATGATGGAGACCTTTTGTGCATCTTGAGTTCATATTTACTAAAAGAGAGGTAAGAAGAACAAAAAAGATAACCATATTTTAAACATAATCTTATATTCATCAGTCATCGGAACGGTATTGCTTTAGCGGTATATATGTAATATGTAGCATTTTAGGAGTTTTGTGAGATCCAGTTGGTGAAGCGGGACACACGGGCGTTCACGCCAGGGAACTGAGCCTGGGCGCAGCCGCGACCCCAGGAACAGACACCGACCACAACTCCGTTGTGGAAGAGGGGACCGCCGGAGTCACCCTGGCACTGGTCGCGACCGCCGACGTCCAACCAGCCGGAGCACAGCATGTTGTCGGTGATGGTGTTGCCTACGGAGGCGTAACGCTGTCTGCAAGTGTTCTGGTTAACAGTCCAGATCTGGACGTGACGCAGCTGCTCAGAGGAAGGTCCATTTTGCTGTAAATTAAAAAAAACAATGGATCACTTTGAACTTGTCATCTATTTTGCTACCAAAGCTAAAAATAAATACACGTCGAGTAGTTAAGGAACATAAAACAAAATCTCACGCTAGTGGTGCCCCATCCTGCAGCCCAAACGACCTGGTTGTCACCAAGGTTGTAGTTGGATCCGGCGATCCTTCCGGCTCTAACGTTGTTGCTGAAGGGGATGTTGGAGGATGTGCGGATGATGGCAACATCGTTGTCAAAGTTGACACGGTTGTATTGTGGGTGGTTGATAATGCTTTGGGTATTCAAGACAGTACCGCCGCTGTTGGCGTTAGTGGATCCAACTCGAGACCTCCATCTGGCAGCAGCATCACCACTAGGAAATAAAGTAAAATATATTATAATTAGTACTTCAACGAAATGCTCTGATTGTGAAATGAGATAGCAAATAAATAAATTTGAATTTGAGAGATGAAAAAATTTATACATTTTATTGAATCTTATGACTCTTTAGTTGCTTGAGAAAAGGATGTTATTTTAATATAAAGAAGCAAGTGGTTAGTGAAAGAAAAAAAATATTCTGCACGAATTGCCATTATAACGGTTATTACGTTTATAATATTAGTCTGAAATTATTTTTTGTGACTCAAAATCTTAATGGTTTCAGATCTATCAGTGCTAGTTTTTATTTCAATCTTAAATTTAAAAACATTCTTACATGGTGCAGTGAGCAGCCGTGAGAATGGAACGGTTGTTCAAGACAGTACCACCGCAGGATTGCCTGTGGTTGGAAGTGGTCCATGAGAAGAGGAGAGCGACCATTTCAGGGTAGTTACCGATGGTCGTTGTAGACCCTCCCACTATCCTCTGGGCATGTTTGGGGACAGCTGAAATTTAAAGATTTCCAATACGATTTTCTATCAAACTTGACAAAAAATAATACGCAGTGGCGCGGATGTTCCTTTTAGTAAACGAGTAGTGCCAGTAGGCAGTAGGCTTATGTGGGTACAAAATTAGTAAAATGATATTACCTGACACAGCAGCGAGCCCCAAGAGAAGAAGTATGATAGTACGCATGTTTATTTTAAGCAGCTGGTACTGTAACTTTCTTAAACATAACAGGGATATTTATATTAACCAACTATCTCTATAATCTATTGATTAATGTTAGATAATGACAAATGACGCTCAGTGCAATTAATGCCATCTTTGCGTTAATACTTATTTTATACAGGATGACCCTTTAATAGTGGTCCAAAATAATATTACTACTACTGCTTTCTTACTTTTTTAAAGTTAGGTTTTATTTTGATGAAAACTTGATAAAAAATACAAGTCCATTGTGATAGAATGCCTTTCATTAAATCCGGTAGTCCGGAAACTTTTGGCCTACACATACGAATCTAGCCTCAAATTGTAAAGATTTCGGTATTTTTTAAAGTTTCTTGTGAGTCCCTCCACAGCACAGTTCTAGGCACGTTACATAACTATGAAACAAAATACGATGAATTTTTAGATTTTTTTGACCCCCGACGCAACAAAAGAGGGGGTCATAAGTTCAACGTGTCTGTGTATCTGTGTGACGTATCGTATCACCCAAACGGAGGGACCGATTTTCGATTATTATAATTATATCCCGAGTGTTCTTATCCATGTTTCATTAGAATATGTTCAACGGTTATTTTGTTTGCGAAGGCTTTTTTAAAACTAATTTACTCCAAAATATTAAGAATTTAAAGAGTTCAATTGGCACTCTGCATCCAGTAGCAGTTGCATTGCAAAGTACTTCCTCTTTTAATCTTGTTGACATTTTGCTGTCGCACCACGAATGCCCTTTTTTTCGCGGAGGAAATACTTTATGCCAACCGTGGCAGGTTATGTGGGACTCCTTGGTGGTTAGTCAAGTATACCCACTAAAACCTCCGCGTGGTTCCTCAGATCGCTAAGTGGGACGACGAAGGATCGCTGTTGGCATGCACTCCATTGTCCCAGTAGTTGCCTGTACCTACCGGTCCGACACGTAAGTCTAAGTCTTCAAGGGGTTGCCTCGCACCCCTTCTTCCGTCAGTGGAACTGTCATGCGGCTACCGATAATTATGGCCCCCTTCACCACTAGGTCCGCTGAAAAGTAAGAGACGCTCGTAGCGCCGCCTCCTCGCTTCAAGACGACATCGACATCGGGTCAGCCAGAGAGTAATTTTACCTCGATCGCTCAGCAGCCTCCTTCTGTGATTTGACGTCTTTACAAAATGAGGCAACTGCCTTCCAGCCTTCTTCACCTTCCAACATTTAGTGGACGACACACGTCAGCGAGAGGACAGAAAAAGTTAAAAGCATTCTTAATTTCCAACTGTTTTTATACCCTTGAAGAATTCTTTGAACATAAAAATTGATTTAAATAATAGTAGAAAAATATTTGCTCATGCTTAATTCATCATCATCAGCCTATATTAGTCCACTGCTGGACATAGGCCTCCCCCAATGAGCGCCATAGCGCCCTGTCTTCGGCTTGGCGCATCCAGCATCTACCTGCAGTCTTCCGCAGATCGTCATCCCATCTGGCCGGAGGGCGTCCCACACTACGTTTGCCGAGTCGCGGTCTCCACTCAAGAACTCGTTTACCCCAGCGGTTGTCGGTTCTTCGCGAGATATGACCGGCCCACTGCCACTTTAGCTTGCTAATTCTTTGAGCTATGTCGATAACTTTGATTCTCTATCGGATGTATTTGTTACGAATCCTGTCCTTCAGAGAGACTCCGAGCATAGCTCTTTTCATAGCTCGCTGAGCGACTTTGAACTGGCGGACCAGTCCTATCGTGAGTGTCCACGTCTCAGCTCCATAAGTCATGCTTAATTAATATTAAAAAAAACTTAAGCCTAAATAAAATAGCAATAAATACATAAACTTCATTAACTAACGGCGCTTTACGTTAAAATGTAGACCTCTTAACTTTGTTATTATTTTCGTACTTTAATTTTAAGAAAATTATGAAGCTAGAACTTATGTATATGTTGCAATACCCGACAGGGTCATTAAGTATTCAAGCCCTCATTTTAATTTTAAGATCCTGTTACACTTAATGGCAATAAAAAAATTGACTTTGACTTTGACTTTGACCCTATTTCTGCTTCTAGAGCGACGCGTTGAGGGTCCCATGCCGTGCACTCCGCCAGTGTGTGTTCTGCAGAGTCTTCGCACCCACTTGTACAATGATGGCACAACGGAGTCGCCTCCCTTCTTGCAACCTTATGCAAATATCGACCGAAACACCCGTGTCCGGTCAACATCTGTGTCATGAGAAACGAGAGGTGCCCATGACGACGATTCACCCATTCAATTAGCACGGGACGAAGTGCGTCCAGTGTCCAGGCTCCGTACTCGGGGTTTTCAAGAGCTGTTCTCCACCGCAGATAAGCTAAGCATATCTGCGGAGTGCTAATGAGCCAAGGCTCTTACTATTACCGTCACCTCTTAGCTCTGTGCTCTACATCGTCAAGTGCAGCTAGTTAGTACTTGAATGATTCACCCCATAGCCTAGGTTTCTGAAATACTACGTGCTGTAGGCCTATTACGATCGGACGAATCGAAAACTGTCAATACGATCAACATTATGAGAATCCGAAGCATTTTTAGTATGCAGTTATTTCAACGAAATGCTTCAGATTCGCAAAACGATAATCATATTGACGGATTAAGTTTTTTGTAGTAGGCCTTCAGAACCGACTTCCGCTTCGCTCTTATAAAAAGATGAGATTTTAGGTCTCTTTTACAGATAATACATCAATAAGTATTGGATATGCCAGTCATTCAGAGTTTCACTTGACTACCACCATGGCAAGATGGCGATTATTAGGCAGTATTAATTATTTATTTATTTATATCACAAAATAATGATACATCATGGTCATTCACCCGGCTATCTTGATGAATGGTAATTGTTCATAGGCACCGCAGTATCTGAACAGTTTATAATAATCATAATCATAAATCTTTATTGTGGAACACAGGTATACAACAAGGGTCTTATAAAATGTCATGCTTAGAACTAACCGTGTCCTGCCACAAAGGCGTACAATCGAACAATTTAAATATATTATTATTATTATTATCATCATTTAATATTACTATCTATTATTATTATTATTATGTTTTACATTTTTTGTCTCAGCTAAGATGGTATGCTGGTATTCCAGAAATATACGGGCCTAAGCCAAGTATATTTCCGCTTACATTTTATAGATTTTAAAGTATATATTAAGATGGGTTTGTGAGTGAGTCTGGTGAAAATAAGGGTGTAGAGTTCGGTGGTGGTTGTGAGAGTAAGAGGTGGTGAGACTGTATTATTATTATTATTATTATTATTAAATATTACAATTAATCATTTACGTCAAACCATTAATATATTATGTACCAACCTTCCATTATTATTACACAATCCTAGAATAAAATTCATTAAATGAATAATAGCATTTGCCAATTAAATAATCCACTAGTTTTGATTTAAAACAATTAATGTCATTTGTGTCTCGAATGGATTCTGGTATACGGTTGTAAATTTGTGGAGCAATACAAAAAATACTTTTTCTTAATAAACATGAATTGGCACGAATTGAACACAGTTTATTTTGATGGCGATCCCGGGCTCGAAATTCAAATTGATCTATGTTTGTTTTAATAAATATGGCACATTCTAGAATATACAGACAAGGAAAGGTCAAGATTTTCTTATTAATAAAATATGTCTTACAAGAGTCATCCGATTTTAGGCGATACATAGATCTAATGCAGCGTTTCTGAGCTCTAAATATCATTTCTCTGTCATTACAGTTTCCCCAGAATATCAAACCATATCTGAGTGTAGATACTACATAACTATGGTAGGCTGTTAAAACAGCAGATTCATTGACGATCAGTTGCAGTCTGTAGAGAGCAAATGAGAACTGTCGCAGCCGCACTTTATACACTTACGTCACCTACATTTCTAACGCAATCCGAAATAACGTTCTTGCTCGCTCCCGCTCTCGCTCCATATAACGGTGAGACAGATCGCTGTCAATCCGTTCAGTGAGGACGGTAAAGCGAGTCATGTTGCTTTTCGTTCATACGGTGCAGTGTAAAAAAAACTGAATGCTGTTTAAATCTGAATCTAAAGCGCAATACACACTGAGCCCGCCGGGCCGCCGACAAAGCCCGGTGACACAACCCGGCGGCCTGTATGAAAAGAATCACGTCGGCAACATGCGCCCGCGCCGGCTTGGGTACGCCTGCGCTCAGTTGCCCGGCGACGCTCGACCTGTAGTGTGTGTTGTGACAAATAAATTTCTCATCTCAATTCGCCGACATGCCGCCGTCCAAATTTTCCGACTTGAAATAAGTGAAGCCGCCGACAAAAGTTGCCGACATATGTCGGCGGCCCGGCGGGCTCAAGGTGTATTGCGCTTTAATCTAAATCTGAACCCGTGTTTATAAACTATTTTCACAGCTTAATTTGAAAGAAAGAAAGGAAACACAATATTACACATATATATCACACCAAATACAAACATTGAAAAAAATACATAGAAATGAGGGGAACAAAATAGCCCAAGCAAGTATTTACTCAATGACTATTTACACAAAGGTGAACCCCGTCGGGCCCTTTCGAGAAGCTAATAATATTTATTTGGTATTTTAAAATTATACCTACTTGTATGTCTCGCATAACATTACTAAGAAGTACATGTATATAATTGATAACATGACAGGGGACTAGTTATAATCAATCAAATATGGTATCAGTCTAGTTATAAATCAATGATAAGTAAGTAACACATTAATCAAGTGAGTTTAAGTATGAATATTATTAAATCATGGTTATGATAATAAAATTATAATGACGATTATGGTGACAACCATTTGAGGTAAGTCTACAAATAGGCTTTTATATAAGCTATACAGGGTGTCCCAAAAATAGTGTCAAGTCGAAGTCCAGAGGTACAGCTTCACTAGGGCTATCCGAATTACCTCCGTGTTTTCATATATTCCACGATTTTTGATAGGTTTTTTTTTAAGTATTTGCACTTTTTTGGTCACTTTGGCGCGAATAGTCAAACTACATGCCTTTTTTTCTGCACTAGTTGAATACTAGAACTAGCTGATTCAGAAGTATTTACATCTTTTAACATTTAAAAGTCCATTTTTGGGCAGGCCACATGAACAGAATGTGGCCCAAAAAATGGACTAACATCGTCACCCACTGGGTGCCTACTGATGGACGTCGTCCGAAAGGCAGACCCAGAAAACGATGGCGGGATGATCTGGATCACTTCTGCGAAGACTGGCCAGCTCAGATCAGTAACCGCGACCACTGGAGAAGTTTGGGGGAGGCTTTTGCCCAGCAGTGGGACAGTAATAACTAACTAAAAAAAACATTTAAAAAAATTAAATAAATGAACTTAAAAAATCATGGCGCGCTGTACGCAAGCTGGCGTCCGCTTTGTGTTAGAATGGTTAAAACGAAAACTATCAAAGATCGCGGAACATACACAGAGATGATTCAGTTGTGATGTTATATACCTCTGGGCTTTGGCTTGACACTATTTTTTGAGAAACCTGTATATCGCTGTATTTCGATAGCTATATCATTGTGATACGTTTGAAAGTTTAGTATCAGTTAGTTTATTTTAGTTTATATATCTATATTTGGACGATAGCGAAAAGGAACTTGCATAGCGTTAGCGCTGTGTTTGCCTACTTAATCGCTTGGTACTTAGGTATTTAGCTGTCCTCCGCGACTGCGTCCACACGTTTTGAGTTTGCTCCCTCCCCTCCCGTTGAAGTGCAGGGTTTTATCGCCTACAACCTTTCCTGATAAATAAGCTATCCAACACAAAATATATCTTTTTAATCGGTTTTGTAGATCCTGAGATAAGCGCGTTCAAACAATCAAACAACCCATTCCTAAGCTTTATGATATTAATTTAATATAGATAGACTAGCGGGCCCGCTCGCGATTTCGTACGCGCGTCTTAGTTTTACTCTGTTCCTATAATAGATCGTAGAGAAAATATTTATAAGCCTATACGCATTAAACTACTTCTATAGCCTTCCCCGATAAATAAGCTATCTAACAACGTATCTAACATATTTTATATCCAGACCCATAGTCCTGTGATCTGCGTGCTCAAACTAACATAAACATCCATTTTTTAAATATGTTCATACAAGTGTTTAAATAAATACATTTTAATGTTATATTTTATGTACACACCTAACCTCACCTTACCTTGTCGATATCCCGCTGTTTAGAACTAAGCGCTTCTCATCAACATTTATAATGCGCACGGCAAAAGAGTGGAACTCGCTGCCCGCGTCGGTGTTTCCTAGTGACTATAATCTGAATCTATTCAAAGTTAGAGTGAACAGGCTTTTTCTGGGCGAGCTCGATCCATCTTCGACTCCGTCTTAGTCGCACTTGGCTTGGTCTGGAGTCAAGAGCAAACCCATACTAAATAAATAAATAATAAAAAAAAACACACAACACGTAGCCTGGTCTTTAATCTGGTCAAACTTACACGGGGATATTATCTTTTTATTTTACAACGAAATGAATAAACTACGCCTATCGTCAATTATGTTTCTTTCGGTTGCTAAAAAGACCAGGCTACTTTGTGCGCTTACACAGCATCATGCCACATACAGGCTATGGGGGAAGCAAAATTCCCTCAAGTCTTCTCCCGCTACCTTAAGAGCTTAAACTTGACTTTAGCTTATTATGATCATAGCGAATACTCTACTTTCTTGAGTTCAAAGGGAAAATTCTATGTAGGGAATAGATCCCTATTCCCTACATAGAATTTTCCCTTCTTCCTACCCCATCATCATCATCAACACCCAAAGGCCGTCCACTGCTAAACATAGGCCTCCCACGAAAAGTTTGCAGAAAAGTTCCAAAATGGACACCCTTCGACCACAGGAGAATGTCCACCGAAAATATAAACAAACGGCTATCTGAAGATTGCAGGATTACACTGGACATAGACCGCTTGATAACTGCCCTGTATAAATACAAAAAAATTAATCTTTACTATTCTAAGTAATAAAATCTATTCTCGAGAGCAACATCAATAACAAACATGTGTGTCAAGACAGTGTCAAAACATTGTGTCTCAGACATGTCAAATGATTGTCCAAATGAAATAAAAAATATTTTAATCTTAAGCACTAAAGAGTATTATTATCAACTTCGAAGCAAATCACCCCCAGAATAACTTCGTACCCCTTTATTACCCCCATAAGGGATGAATTTCAATAAAATACAAAATAAGTCTTTCGTCAATTCTGTAAAAGAATGTGTATATAAAATTTGACGTAGATTGGACCAAGGGAACACGTTCTTCCATACAAACTTTGCACCCCTTTTTGACCCCCTTAGGGGTAGAATTTCGGAAAATCCTTTCTTATCGGATCCCTACATCATACAAAGAACATACCCTTCTAGTTTCGATAAGCGGTTTAGGCTGTGCGTTGATCCATCAGTCAGTGAATCATTCAGGACAAAACATTTTGTAAGTATAGATGAATAGAAAATCTAAAAAGATACAGATGCTGACAGTTATTGGCACTGCAGCAGACTTGCAGCTGAAGGCGCAAATGAGTACCAAATAACTCAAAAACTACTCAAAAGATTTTACCAAATTTTCGCATACTAAAGTATGGGTTTGCTCTTCACGCCAGAGCTAGCCAAGTGCGACTTGGACTCACAAGATTGGTACCCTAAACAGATCTCCATATCCTCCTTTTTTTTTAAATATGTCGTCAATTTGTGATGTGAATAAAATTCGTTGTGCGGTACCGCTTTTAGGATTGTTAATTCATCCAAAGCCGATCTAAGTATTATTGAATTAACAACTCATTTTATTTACGTTTTCATGCGCGATTTGGGTTGGTGTTTAATACAAAAATTCTCGTACCGTTTTTTTTTGTTTTTGTTTAGGTCTACTATGGAAGTGTCGGGCTCGCTAGGGCTCAAGAAAACGAAAACGAAACGAAAGAAAACTGAGCAAATCTAAATGGCCACCAGATGAAGATGGAACAGTTCGGAAGCAGGTCAAAGTGAGGTAGAATGGATCTGGCAAAGGCTCTATGCTCTTACCTATGCCATTGTTGCTGTCATTGTACAAACATAAAAATTTTCATATTGTAAAGAGGCATTGACCATAGTGACCGAGTTTCATGCACAGCTTCTTCATCAGCACAGCCCACAGTTGTCCCTATGCTGTGGTAGGGTCTATGTTGGGACGTTAAATATTAATTTTATTTAACAGAAATAAATTTATAAATTTTATATCGTTCTGTTAAAAAAGATTTCAGCAGTTGCCTACTGTTGAAAGTTTTTAATACATAAAACATTTGGTACCCTACCCACATAGTAAATAAATACGCAAAACCTATGTGATTATATTAACATAAATGGCTCATTCATATTTATTTTTATCAGAGCATAACCTCAATGTAATCGTATTTTAATGCTTTATCTCTCAGAATATATAACACAATAGATTGTTTATCAATTATCAGAAGTAAAGTACCTACACATCACTGATAGATAAGAGATTATATTTTTAAAAGAATTTATCATAAAACTGAATTAAAATGACTTTGTGTAAGCTGATTGAGCTCTTTAAACGAAAGAATAAATAAGGCTTGAAATGTTGCTAAATTATTATAAATCTAATCTAAAAGCAATTATAAAATTAATATTTAAAATACAATTAATAGTTAAAAACTCAGTTCGATCTAACTAGTCAATCTGGAGACCACTTAGTGATTTTACCCTACTAAGGGCCACATACGCCTGTCCAGTCGCAAAAGTACAGGAGTGCTTGTCTTCCGGCTTCATCGTCAAATTTCATTACAAGACTTTTCTAACAAGTCAAAACACGTCTATGGTGTGATATTCCATCATGGAATATATAAAAACTGTTGCTTATGGTAAATGTACCCGATAGTGGTGTTTTCACGTATAACGAAATTAACTATGTATGAGGTCAATCTCTTCGACAATTGCCGCAATTCCACTAATCAATTAAAATAAATTCGCAATGGAATAGAATTTGACGTTTAGCCCATACTAAAACAGTCAAAAATTGTCGGTAGAATCACCACTAAGTACCTAGCGCCATCTATGCAGCCGAAATGTAATCTGGCAAACCGTTAGTTTGTCTTTTATCTCCTCGATAGCAATTGCGAGCGCTTACATATAATTATATAAGCTGTCACTACTATGGCACAATTCACCATTTTTGTAAGCGGTCGTCATTTTGCTTATAAGCGCTCTTTTCTACCAAACACAGCAATCGATCGTCGGGTAAAGGCAGTTGTATAATATCGTTACATCTTTTAGTTTAATTGTATTATATCCTGCTAGATGGAAGCAAACTGAATACATTTTTTTAATGCAAACTGTAATCAAGCCTCTTGAATTCTTGATGTATTTCTCCAAACAAACATACGCTCTGGGGCACGTCGCGACCGGCTCTTTATAAAATAACAAATGATCACAATTTTGTTTAACTGCTACAATCATACCCCTTATTTTTGGTTTTGCCGCAGTAGAATAAAAATATCATATAACTTTTGACAACACCTTTGGTATAAATGTTTTCTATTTCAAACAATTACTGGTAAAAAGACTTTATTAAAGAATCAGAGCGACATTAAGAAGCGTACTAGTATTTACTCTTAATAAATATATAAATATATTAGACACCAATCACATACATTGCACTGATCTCAAAGTAAGTAGCTAAGGCACTTGTGTTATGAAAATCAGACACAACGGCGGTACCACAACACCCAGACCCGGGACAATAATAGACAATTATGATCCCGGGCTCGATTCTTGGTCGGGTCAATTCTACATTGACCCGACCGGGAATCGAACCCGGGACCTCGGAGCACTCCCTACACCAAAAAGGTCGTCAGACTCTTCATGTGCAGAGGAGTACTAAAGTAATAGTTCTAAATTACGTTAAAAAAAGAGAAGAAGGGAGAGAGTATTAAATAACAAGAACGCCATATTATGTAAATATTCATTTAAGCATTGGATTTAATCCAGGAGATGAAGCTGGAAACCTTGGAGCTGACAGTCTGTATTTCATGGTTGAAGCAGCCGATAGCGAATGAACGGACTCCAACAATGTTTCCTGCGTGGATGAGAGGTGCTCCAGGCTCGCCGATACACTTGTCACGGGAGTTCTCGGGACTGACAGATGCGGGGTTCGCGAATCCAGAGCAAATCTGGGTCATATCAGTAAGGTAGACTCCATAAGGGAAATAATCCTCGTTGCATTCGTTGACAGCAATCGTTGTCTGTTCGTGCTTCCGTAAGTTGTTGTACACTCCCGGGGTCCACGTTGGCATCTGTGAATGACAGAAAAATTATATTTTTAAATCGAACACATTCAAGCAGAGTTAATGGATCAATTTGTTATGTTATATCATCAGATACACCAAAATATAAGAATCATCAAGGTTTGTCAATAAAAAAGGATTACTTCTAATTCACTCTTTGAACGCTGTTTCCAGGCATTTGTTAGCTAATAATAGTAAGTATCTTAATGGTGTTGAAGCTATCACATTTAAAAATATTATATCAGGTTCTATCTTAAAATAAACTTTGATTATTGCGCATTGGTGTATTAATAATGAAGATGTACTATTTTCTTCTTTAAAGTTAAAAGTTTAACGTGGGAATGTAAGGGAACATTGAGTCTTTGTATCTGTCTGTGGTATCCTAACTCCCAAACAGTTGAACTGAGACCTTATTCTGGACACAAAACTCGATCCAATGAATATAGCCATATTCCTGACACACGCATACACGGTCTGGTATTAGTGACAGGGATGGCTATAATCATTGGATCGGGTTTTGTGTCCAGAGTAAAGCCACTGGTGTGTGTTTAGTATTTTTTTATGTCATAGATAATTTTATCCCTGGTGTTCTTAGCCATGTTTTATGAAAATGTCTTCATTCGTTTATCCCAACTTTTCTAATTGGTGAGGGGATCCGACTAACTTCCTTATGTCTGATCGATCCGAAATTTGGTCGGGGATTATGAAAAAATCTGACGGAGAATTTTGAAAGATTACAATTTTATATGAACGATCATACCTCGGCGGCCACACCGCGGTCAGCTAGCGGGCAAATGACTCATTCGCGTAAGGACCACGTGCGCATGCGTCATTGCGCGGTGACAGAAGGCCTAATACGAAAAACGAAATCGAAACATTTTTAGTATGGAATCCTTACTTCGAAATGATTCGGATCCGCAAAATGATTATCGTTTTGAAGGATTTCGTTTTTCGTAGTAGACCTCCAGATACGTAAACAGTTAGAACTTCTTGTAGAAATATGCTATTATCTTTCTGTAAAAAGATTATTGTTACTGAACATATTGCCTATGTTTGTGTTTAAAGAAAAAAAAAACTAATACGTGGGTAGTTTTTTTGGGCCAAGAATTTTTTTTGGGTCATTCATTACTATGACCGATTTGTTATATTTCGTCAAAATTAAAAAAAATATGTTTAGTAATCTAAATAATCCTTCATTCAAAATCACCTATGATAAACATTCATTTAATCCACAAACAGGAATGTAGACTGGTTATTTAAAATAATGTCCGGACACGCGTCAAGTTTCAATTGGATTCACTTGAATCATATTTACATAGCAACAAAAAATATTGTATTCCAAGAAAATACCAAATCACGCATTGTTTATACATTTATTCTCTTTTTAACCAAATTCAAAAAAAGGACGCTGTCGATTCGATATGTATGTATGTGATATCATTGGAATTTCATAATATTTGGGTAAGTTTGCAAAATTTCGTAAATTCTGTTTGTCCACGGATTTCTCGAAAACGAGAACTCTTAGCGAGATGTCAAATATTAGTTCAATCAGATATAATGCTGGCACTATAGTGGCCTTACTCTGGACACAAAACCCGATTCAATGATTATAGCCATCTCTGTCCCTCATACCAGGCCGTGTATGCGTGTTACAGGGATGGCTTTATTCATTGGATCGGGTTTTGTGTCCAGTGTAAGGCCTCAGAATATGCTTTTTTACGTTCTCAAATTTAAAAAAAAAGTAAATTATCTCTGCAAGTTTGACATTCATTCCATACATTTTTTGTCAAAATTAAAAACGCGAAGATAGTATTCTGTGAGCGGCTAAATAATAACTATTACTCTTGTATACTATGCTCCAAACCTTTGAGCTTGTGTTATTATTGAGTATCCAAACTTACACCAATGTATCCCCATCCAACAGCAGTGACAGCTTGGTTGACGCCCAACTGGTAGTTAGGGCCGGCAAAGCTGCCAGGCTGCACAGTGGCGCCAAACTGAATCGCTGTGTTGGTGTGTACCACGGCAATGTCACCTCTCATCGCCCACTCATCGAAGTCATAAAAGAGGGCGATGTGTGACACCGAGTACACCGTACCACCGCTGTTGTGGTCGTTGGAGCCGACACGGAAACTCCAATGGGATGGGTGGTCGTTGCTGAAAATTATTAAAATGGTGGTGTTATTTTAATTAGAACTAGCTGGCAGCACTGACCTTCTACGTTTTTGAGACTTTACTAGACTACTACATTTTCGAAAGCGTTGCATAAGGTAGTGGGATGGGAGGACGTCATTCGACACTATGCACTATGGAAGGGGTTGATGAAGATATTGGCTAGACGCCGCTGGCCGCCGCGGCGTCACTAAGGTCCGGTTTCGTGATCGCTACTTATCTAGGGGTTAAAAGTCGTTACCACCGTTAATTAATTACGACAGTGCATAATACAAACAAAAAAATAGAATATATTAATCTGACCCGCAGTTCGACAGTTTTACAGGTCGCATTTCTCAACGGATTTCTAGGTTTGTGTGCAGATTCAATAAAATAATAAAAATGCGGCAATAATTGAAAGGGGTTGAAATCATTGAAAACATCAAAAAGAGAGTCAAAGTCAATGAGCTATCATTACTATTTTTCGGATACTTACTATAAACAGTTACCAGCTGTGAGCACGGCACGGTTGTTGAGGATGCTGCCGGCGCAGTTGCGAGAGTAGATGGAGCCGGGGATGGGCGCGCGCAGCATGGCTGCCACGAACGGGACGCTGGCGATGTTCGCGTCAGCCAGCGTGGTCCTGCTGGGGCTGGCGCCTGCTGGAATTCGAAATGTACCAGTAATTAGTCAAGCACCAAGATCCCAGACAGAATACCCAAAAAAGTGTTATCGTGTCCCATATGATGTCGTCGGGTTTAACGGATGTGCAAGCATGCAATAAGCAATAGGTGAAATCTGCTTTTTCATTCTGCTAATAAAAAGGAATTTAGTGTGGCAAATTAGTAATACGCGACGCGAGGGAGTTTCACAATGGACTACTTCTCGTACGTACAACTTACTGAAGTCAAATCTTCCGTTTTAAGAAGCCGTGATGATGGTGAATCTCCCTTACGCATGGGAGTTCAGTAATTAGAATATCAGAACTTTTGTTTGGTTAGGATCGGAGTTATCTTTCTAAAAATCACAAATTCCAACGGCTATACATACTAATATTTTTCATCGAATTGATCCCTTTTTACAGTCGGTTGATTGTAATCAATCAAAAATCAATATAATAATAAGATTTGAATTGAATGGGCACAATTTTTGAGACTCCAAACTCGTTGAGATGTACTCGTGATAGAGCAGACTCCCAATCGGTTAATTTTGTTTGCAAAAAGTGCAAAAACAGAGGACCGCAAACTGTTTTTTAATTTGTGTAAAATTGTCTTAGTATAACACGTTTACGTGAACATGGTATTTTTTAGGGTTCCGTAGCCGAATGGCAAAAACGGAACCGTTAAGTATAGTTTCGTCAAGTCTGTCTGTCTGTCTGTCTGTCCGTCCGTATGTCACAGCCACTTTATTCTGAAACTATTAGCACCACACAGCTGAAACTTGGTAGGTAGGTGTATCTTGTTCACCGCTTTCCGATTCAGGTACAAAAAGTAAGAAAAAATGATATTTAAGGGGGGGCTCCCTAAAACTAAAACCTAAAAAAAAATTTTTACCCAAACCTATACGTGTTTATGGATAGGTCTTTCAAAATGACATTGAGGTTTCTAAAACCATTTTACCAACGAATTTTACAAAACAAGTCTAACGTTTGATATATAGACGATTCCAAAGTGGTAAAATGGGCGTCCCTCCCCCATCTAACTTTTGAACTAAGGTAGTCAAAATTTAAAAAATATATATAATGTAGATTACAACTAAAACTTTCAACGAAAATTGGTTTGAGCGAAATCGAACTAGTAGTTTTTGAGATATAGCACATTTTTATCAACCGCAAATATAACTTTGTCTTTCATACAAATACTATGAAAAACAAAGTTATATTTGCTTTCAACAAAATATTATATGTTATATATATTAATAGTTTTTTGGCTAAGTGGAAGTAAGAATCCCTAATTCAGTTAAAGTTGGCACGGAACCCTCAGTGCGCGAGTCCGACTCGCACTTGGCCCGTTTTTGAACTAGATGCGGTGCCGCACTTATTTTTAGGGTTCCGTAGCCGAATGGCAAAAAACGTAACCCTTATAGTTTCGTCAAGTCCGTCTGTCTGTCTGTCTGTCTGTCTGTCTGTCTGTCTGTCTGTCTGTCTGTCTGTCTGTCTGTCCGTCCGTATGTCACAGCCACTTTATTCTGAAACTATAAGCATCACATAGATGAAACTTGGTAGGTAGGTGTATTTTGTTCACCGCTTTCCGATTCAGATACAAAAAGTAAGAAAAAATAATATTTAAGGGGGGGCTCCCATACATGAAACTAAAACCTAAAATTGTAAGGTTTGAGATATAGACGCTTCCAAAGTAGTAAAATGGGCGTCCCCCCCCCCCCCCCTCTAACTTTTGAACTAAGACAGTGAAAATTTTGAAAAAAAATATATGATGTAGATCTTAACAAAAACTTGCAACGAAAATTGGTTTGAAGGAGATCGAACCAGTAGTTTTTGCGATATTGCACATTTTTATCAACCGCAAATATAACTTTGTCTTTCATACAAACACTATGAAAAACAAAGTTATTTTTGCTGTCGCAATATATTGTGATGTTTTCGTTAAGTGAAAGTAAGTGGACCCTGAATTCAGTTAAGGGTGGCACGGAACCCTCAGTGCGCGGGTCCGACACGCACTTAACCGGTTTTTTAATACAAACTGGACTGACGCTCAGGGACGGTCTGCTAATGGCACGTAAAATTAATCCTTTTCTATAAAGCACTAACGTCTTAGTACGTCAACGTATTATTAGCGAAACGTAATAATACGTTGTTTTTCTCCACATCTACTGACATAATATGTATACGCTGTTTGCGTCAATGTGATAATACAAATTATTTTAAAACACAAACACACGTGAAGTGGTGCATTGCCGCTCATGGAGCTAGCGTACCTACATTCAGGGGGAAAATAAATATATGAAACCTATCGTGGGTTCTAATATTACGAAAGAGCTCAAAGGGATTCTAAAATTACATTTCAGTCATTTGTTTTGAAAAAAAGCTAAACGGTGGATCTATAGAATAAAGATTTAACGGGGTGGCTATCAATTAATAGCGACATTTCCTATGGGATCGATAATATGTGCTGTTCCCGGGGACATTGCCGTGGAAGTATGGAAGCAACTTGTCGGCAACCATTAACTTTTTTTTATGATTAATATTTTTTTAAAGGATGATCAACATTTTTATGTTCCCTAACTGCTAAATTTACTCCACTAAGATTTCAATAAAGTGTATGTTTCAAAATACTTTTATAACGAAACATAAAAAGAGAGAGAGAGAACTAGAAAAAGACCTACCAGCAAAGGCGGCGAGCCACAAAACTAAGGCGATGGCAACACGCATATTGCTTATTCAATGTACCACTAGACAACTGTGTCGTACTTTACTCTTTATATTACCCTGTTTTATCTCTAATCATTTAATCATAATTGGATATTTACAGCGGAAACTCCACGTAATCTTTCCATGGATTATTGTTTTATCTTATTATTTGATCACAGTGTAACTGTTACATAAAATATTCATTATGAAGAAGGTGAAAGTGTTAAATAAATGATTGGAAAGGGTTAAAAAAAGGCTTTAAAAAACTTAAAAATAGCTAAGAAAGAACACTCGGTATAAAATTATCTATGACACAAAAAAACTAAACGAAAATCGGTTCATCCTTTTGGGAGCTTCGATACCACAGACAGATGCGTAAAACTTATGACACCCCTCACTTTCTGCGTCGGGGGTTAAAAAGCCCGTTGTGGCACGCTGCAGTGACTAGGCGACAGGCTTGAGCCTAGGTAATGCGCGACAAATTTCAACAAATAGTGGCCTAGGAAAAGAGTGTCATATTGCGCGAAGAATCTAGACAAACAATCTAATCAATGAAAGAAATTCGTGTTAGTTACTCCACAGACCAGAAGATGGAGATGGAGCGGGCTCGCCCAGAAGAAGCCTGTTCAGAGTGAACAGACTTCTTCTGGGCGAGAACTTTGACTAGATTCGGATTGTAATCACTAGGAAACGCCGACGCGGTTGTTTTTCTTCAAAACACACACAATCGTAAATAGTAACTTTTCCATTACTATGGTTTAAAAAACTGGGCTTAAAATGTAATATAATTCAGACGAAAAACTATCACGGGTATGACAAGTAAACAAATTACGCAGTTTTAGTTCATAAACTTAATGCATTAACTTTTATAAAAAAGTTAAAACCGGCTTCAAAAACGAAATACACTAAAAAGACTTAAATAAACTCTTGAAAAGACTCCATTTTAGGCAAACCATTTCTTTTTGGAGTTGGTGCCCAGATAGATGATGCTTAAGATGGAGCTTGAGAGAGTCCATGCGATGGCAATGCGATGGAGAGTGATTTTAAGCTTCTTTGTCAGGCCCCTAGCTAGAGACCATGTTTCGGATCGAGTATTTGACGGGTAAATTCCTACTTCCCGTAGGTAGATTTATAGAGAGGTCATTTCAGACCGTGAATTTATTGATTGAGAAGAATCTTGGAAAAATATTTTGAAAAATACCAAAGGATGAGTTTGACGCAACAGAAAAATCAGACAATTGTACTTATCGCGGCAAAATGACAAATAAATCAGATACAGACCGCTAAAAAAAGATAAGATACCTACCTAAAAACAATTAATGCCTTGACGCGTCCGTTGATAATTATTAGACTTAATTTTATCCTATTTTTAATAGGTTGGTATCTCTATTTTAAAGTTATGCTTTTTGATGTTCCGCTGCTCAGAAGAGGGCACTAGGTTATGTAAATTTCCCTTCGTCGTTTAGGTTTATCAAGTTTCTACAAGTAGCCCTAGTAAGTGAGACTATGGAGGCTCACTCAACACTTACCACAACACTCCGTCACCCTAGCGTGCCCTAGCGCTAGCTTGTAGGCTTAAGGAAAAGTGTTCCTCGGGAAACTTAATGCTGCTCCTTCGTCCAGTAAACGGGAGTCTCCATCCCGGTTGTCACTATATACGACGTTTGGAAGCAATGCTGGGAGATTGTAGCGCTGCCCGCGGGTTCCTAGTCGATTGCGTTGGAGAGGACCGGCCTGGGCATCTACTACCCTTTCTCTCTCGACTGTTTACCGATCCTGCCGACCGCGATGACCGTATCGCAAGATGTTACTGCTTCCAAAGCTTCCTCGCTGCTAGTCATTGGGGAAAGTACACTTGATGCGAAGGGTTCGGGCCGACAGCTGCGGTCAAAAAATGGCGCTACCTAGGATACATGTGAGTGAGTGTGGTCAGCTTCGTTCTCGGCATCGTAGTGGTGGCACCTTGGTGATGATGGCTCTCTACTAGCAATCTTGTAAAGGTTGCGGCCAAACCAGATATGCCCAGAGAGCAACTGTACAAGCCAGAAGGAGACAAGTGCGATGTTACCTATGAGCTAATCTACTTCAATGAGCCGTTTTTATTAGGGGAATAATAAAACGAGCGAATAAAAAATAACTTGGCGACTGATGATGACATACTGTTTTAATAACTTGAGCAGTATGAATTTGAGTAAGCGAATAATTAACTAAACTAACGACGAATATTGATTAATAATAAAATCCAGAACGAGCTTACAACAAGTGGGCTTTGTTAAATCCATTTCAGATATAAAAATACTATCCGGGCAACTAAATTACTAACTGAGCAACTAGAAATACAGAGGGGGCAGCTTTAATATTAAAATATTTTCGATTTTTCCAAATGAGGTTTTACATACCGAACTACAAAAAAGTTCACTCTGAGGAAAGTTTTGTGAGCTGCTGCATTAATGATTATTGGTTACTAATATTCTATTTGAGGTCTTATGTTTTATATTTTAGGCAGACTATAATATGTATGAAACACGTTTTGGGTCTAGCAATTCGGCTCAAATTAATTAATTATGATTATTATTAACAACACCACCACTGGAAGCAAAAATGATACCCATTGGACAAAAATGAAAACGAGGCCGTGCTAGCACTTATCTACTAGTGACGATGAGTAGTAGAGCTCCTCAACCCTCATACCTATTAATGTTCCCTAAAGTATTGATTAAAAAAAAACACTTTTTTTATTGACTGAAGCGTCTTTTTTGAGGGCTTCGTAGTCTAACGGAACCCTTATAGTCTCGCCATGTCCGTATGTCCGCAGTTCAGCACAGTCAGGTGTTAGAAAACTGTAATTTTGCATAGGTAGGTATGTATTCTAATTTCCTCGCCAAAGTGGTATAATAAGATTTAGAGAAATATTTTTTTAATATACTTTATTAAACATAAATTAAATAAGCAAATTAATTGTCATGTAAATTTTTGCACAATTTAAATGCTTACATACGTAGTATATACGGAAACCTTCGTGCGCGAATCCGACTCGCACTTGGCCGGTTTATTTTTTATTTATTTATATTATTTTTATTTAGATTTTTATTACTTTTTCGTAATACATTGTTTAATTTAATTACCTACTCTTGTTAAACTTTTAATAATTCAATTTCTTTGCTAATAGAATATTTAGTGTATCTTCAAATAGTAATTTCATAAGATGATTTTTTATTTAAATGTGGCCTCATAGAACGCTACTTAAATTAGTATTTTTCAAAGTAGTTTTTGCATTCGAAACACCTCATTTAAGATTAACTACCGCTCAGTTTGAAAAAATCATTTGCCAAATATTGAAAAAAATGCAGGACGTAATGTTGACACTCAATCAAAAATTGGGTCGCTCATATATTATGAAGCTTCTCATTTTGTATTTAAAGTAACTCAAATTATTATTTGTAAGTTGCTGATCTGTTGATTTCTCGTCACTCGCAGTCAGTCGCTCACTTAGTAATTCTCTAACCCAAATTAAGTATTTTTGACACTTAAAACATTAATTTACAGTCACCCGGTTAAATACTACCCTTTTTATTATTAGGTAGATGTTTTTTATCGGCAAGAGATGGCGCTCTCGTATCTTTAAGTATACATATTATGAAGCAATGGAAAACTGTTTATCCGCTAAAGTAAATAAAAAAATTGTTCCTTTAAACTCCCCAACGCTAACTTTTGAGAGATTTAAAATGCTATAAATACCTAAAATCATAGAGAAAGAAAATTGCATATTTGTTATCAGTTACAATATAAAATTGCTATCTTTAAAAAAACAGAATAGTTACGGCAAATACGCTTAGCTTCAACAGACTTCAGGTTTTAGGAAGGCGTCTTGCGATTTATCCAAGAGTATTTTTTTCTACACTAAATGCATCTTATGAAATCCAACTAAGTTAATTCACAAAGGCAATTTAGTATTATAACTAAGTATTCCACTGTAACTACCTAAGCAGCTGCCTCTTGATTCGCAGCACTATTTCTCAAGTTGTGTATTGAAACTGCTTGTTATTCAAACAACTCCTACCTTATAATGCAAGGGGCTGTAACTTCCACGAGAACGCTAAACTTCTTACCTAGAGCTCTGTTCCACTTACCATGAGGGCGTCTTGTGGTTTTTAGGGTTCCGTAGCTGAATGGCAAAAAACGGAACCCTTATAGTTTCGTCAAGTCTGTCTGTCTGTCTGTCTGTCCGTCCGTCACAGCCACTTTATTCTGAAACTATAAGCATCACATAGCTGAAACTTAGTAGGTAGGTGTATTTTGTTCACCGCTTTCTGATTCAGATACAAAAAGTAAGAAAAAAATAATATTTAAGGGGGGAGCCCCTCCCATACATGAAACTAAAACCTAAAAAATTTTTTACTCAAACCTATGCGTGTGGGGTGTCTATGGATAGGTCTTTTAAAATGATGTTGAGGTTTCTAAAACCATTTTTTCTAAAAGTGTAAGGTTTGAGATATAGACGCTTCCAAAGTGGTAAAATGGGCGTCCCCCCCCCCCATCTAACTTTTGAACTAAGAAAGTGAAAATTTTGAAAAAAATATATGATGTAGATCTCAACAAAAACTTGCAACGGAAATTATTTTGAAGGAGATCGAACCAGTAGTTTTTGAGATATTGCACATTTTTATCAACCGCAAATATAACTTTGTCTTTCATACAAACACTATGAAAAACAAAGTTATTTTTGCTGTCGCAATATATTGTGATGTTTTCGTTAAGTGAAAGTAAGTGGACCCTGAATTCAGTCAAGGGTGGCACGGAACCCTCAGTGCGCGGGTCCGACACGCACTTAACCGGTTTTTCATATTTTATGTATCAACCATTAATAAGTGTAACTTTTCCAGTAAGTGCACTGATACGATAAGTCTAGACAAAAGCTTTAAGTCTCTTTTGAAGCTCATTTCTGGATTCCTTTCCATGATTTAGGGCCGATTTTTCAAACGTCAGATAAAACATAACTGACTGATAAAGTACACAAGCGACGGATTCAAAAATGTCATTTACATAATGATTGCCGACAAATAGGTGACGTTTTGAACTAGCCATATTTTATTTTATTCGACGAATATTTTTTATCGGACTTATAACAAAATCAGGCCTTTATTAAACATTTATTTTATGAAAAGAGTGCCCACCTCATATTTTTATACTTACATACTTCTTGTTTCAGCCAAACACTTCCGCTATTTTTGCACTTCCATAGCATTACTTTTATGGGTAAAAAAATATAGATCGTCAATGGTACGTGTGTCAAGTGCATCTTTTATCATCGTCATTTGATGATTGATCTTACATTAGTAAGAACTTGACTCGTCTGTAGAGTTTTTTCATAAAATCTCCAAGGAAGGAAAGTTAGTGTAGTGGTTTCCTTCTTGCCTTTAACACCGCAGTTAAGGAACCAGGGGCTTCCCGCGTATCAATATCCAGTCAAAAGCTTTTACTGATATACCTACAATCTTCAGCCTTCTGACAGTTCTTAGGTTGCTGCTTACCCAACATAAAAGGAACGCTTATTTGATGGCGGCGTTTCATAATATTTAGATAAATAACTACTCAGTTATCTGTTATGATACCAAAACTAATTGCATTTGCAGATATAGAGACGGCTAAAGGGGTCAATAACTGCAGTCATGTAAAATGAATATAAGGGAGATTATAATCTTTTATTGCTAAGCGATATCATTTGACTGTTATAAAGTTATACAATGGCCTCCGTCGCACACATACTTTCTTTTTTTTTTTATAAATACTCGTATTTCATCTTATTTACCAAAGAGCATCAGCGGTGGAACGGTCTTTGACGATTATACAATAAATTGTTTAACAATGCTGTTATTTTTTAATTGAAACCATTTTTTTCTCGATTTGCTTAACTTAAAAAAAACTATTCAGATTATAATAGATACAGCTGTCCTATTTCGGTCACGCAAGACTATCCCTGGCAATTAATAAAAACAAACCACAGAAATCTAATAGATTCGCAAGGAATCATTTGTAAGGTCCTTGAAAAATACATCATGTGACCCAATAACATCATTGAAAGGTTAAACTAATACTTATACGCGTTGCGAGGTATTTGATAAGGGACAATAAAGTTGGCAAACAAAAGAATAACGCCCCTCAGACAGCCAATCTCAAGTGTATGGACTTAATGATAAAGTTATGTTTTCACACATATTATTTGCCGGTAGTCACTTGGATACGAGTGAATTGCAATAGTTTCATCTCAAAAATATAAATATGTTGTGATAAAGTGTCCAATGTTATGGTTAGTAGTTACGTGATAATAGGAACATTTGGTATGCTGTCATTTTAAACAGTGTATAATTTGGTTGAAATATGGTGAATAGTGTGGAAGCTGGTGGCATCTCGGCCTACTACCCTGTTGCACTTTCTGAAGGTAAGTACTTAAGTTAGAAGAAACTTAAGGCGTCTAGCACTAATGATGTCCACTACCTAATGCACATCGTCTGTCCTCGCAACTCGAAAATTCTGTCCATGTTTTGACTGCGAGAGTTCCGAGGTGTACTCGTCTAAAAGAAAGTTATATTTAAGCATGAATGCAATGTTTTTAATCACGCCAGTTCCTAATAGTTTCGGTTTTTAAGGCTTATACGTGTGCATTATTAATACAAATGTTTTTTTTATTATTATATGTTTCTTACACAGCAGTCCCATCATTACTTAAATTCGAAACACAAATACTTTCTTTAGGGATATCTTTGAGTAGGCCTACTAAGTTTTACATCGAGGTTGTAGCTTGAGTACCTACTTGACATGTATTTTTATTGGAAATTCAGAATAATCAATATAGCTCCTTATTTTTGCCAGTATTCGTGTAAAGAAACAAGCGGTCTGAATTAAGATACATATTTCTTTTTCAATTGCCCAATATAATCGATTAATCTCGTCTTAATAATCAACTTACTCTTTGTTTATGCGCCGCGAATTGCTCCTATCAGTCACATGGTCTCTGATAGTGGATAACCTACTTTATTTGTATATAAAGTCCATCTGTAAATTAAACAACAACAGTGTTTATTAGTTTGAATAAATAGTTACCTAAAGTGAAGGTGACAACATGAGATTGACGTCGGGACAAGACAGGGATGGGGGCGCCGCCGAGTCAGCTCTGATGAGAGGTCAGTGGCCTTAGCTGATAACCAATGGTTCAAGTTCACCTATTATAATAGCTAATCACAATGAGACGTCGTGACAATATCTGATTAATGTATTTCGGAAGAAAGAGGAGGCTATTTTTATGATTGTAGTGCAGGTTTAAAGTTCAGTCCCATTAAAGAATAATCTTATTTTTAAATTAGGTGCAAACCAACGCAGAATCTTACGAGTATATGCGTGAGTCTGATCCGCAACTTCAAAAAAATCATAATCTTAAGCCTATGGTGAAATATTGTCAGCTTAGCGGCTATTCCGACAATGATAACAGAACGCATCGAAATAATATATTTGTATTTTGTACATCGTACCCATAAGTACTTTTATGTCTAGGTACTAAATATTCTACATTGTACTGGAGTTAAGCACAGGGTCAATGAACCATAGTTACTATGAGTACTTACCATACATAATAATAGTAACAGCGCGCCGTTCAAACAACAGTGTCTACCTTATAGTGCATTGAGTATTATCTACTTCCAGAACAGTGTTATGTTGGATTCCAACATATATTAAAAATGATTTATTGGCAGATAACAGGGTACAATAGTCTTAAAATTAATATACAGTCACTCTTAATTATTTACGAAAATTTAAACATATTTACAATAAATAAATGATAATAACTTATATTTATATTTATGACATGAACATAATTATATCAGCGAGGGTACAAAGTTTGTTTATTTTATGCCTAAATATTGTCTGCACGCATCGCGTCAGTGTTTCCAAAGGATCCGCTAATTTTCAAAGTCATATGGAACAGGCTCCTTCTGAGAGAGCTCCTAGACCCGACCAACCCTTCCTAAATAAACTTTTAAAATATTGGTCGTAAAAAAAGCAAATTATTCAAATTATACGTAAATGCAAAAAAAATAGGACCAATTATTTAGCTCGTCAGTAAACACGAGATAATACTCGTAGTACCTACCTAAATACGAAATTTACCTGATCCCTTATCAAATAGTCGCGCCCTCTACATATTTATGAACCAAACTTTGGAGGCTGAGCGTGATTTAATTAAATTGAACCGTAAAATTCGTAATTTAATGAATATAGTAAAATACTTTAGGACCTTATCACACTACAAAGCACTCCGGGAAGTAACATTAACTTAAAGCAATAAAACGAGGCAAAATTATTATGTAATTTCATTTTTATAGCGCGCCCAGTGATAAAATTGGGCATACCGACCGGTTTTAGAGCATTTTAATTGGCTTTGACACAGATGTATATAGACAGTTTCTGTAATTAATAATTTTGCGGAACCGTACCCAACTGGAGATATTTTGTGTCAGGTTTGCAAGTTATGAATTGTTCTATTTGGAATTATAAAAGCCATAAAAAGCCATAAGATCGTACTCAAAGTACCTAAAAAGGACAAAACGAAGACGCTTAATGAAAACTTTCGTTTCTTATCTTATAAGGCATTAAACTAATTCCTAGACTTTACCCCTATTTCACAGCTACAAAATTTTCACTTCATAAGCGTAATTTTCCTAAATCGAATCTAGTATGTTTGCCCTAACAATGTTTAGTTTCCTGCCTCTGACGAAATAATTTCCCGTACGTGGCTACGAATAGGAAGAGCCACCATGCCAGAGGCAATTATGACTATCCTCATACTACGTTTTTGTTTCAGTCTTGTACGATGTTGCCATGTTAATTCTATTATATTAAAGGCAATAGAATTACAAGTTTATCTACAAAGTTCAACTTTATTTTTATTTCATGCAGACATGGCCACAATATCACCTGATGGTAAGTTATGATGTGGCCTAGGATAGATCATGTCTGACTAGTAACAGCCTATTCACTCTCTTCTTGAATTTACATTGTTAGTTTTATTTGTTGTTTCATTATTTCGAAGCATCAACGCTCACTACCCATGGATGGATGATACCCGTCTTCCCTACTCCTAGACCTGGGTCAATTCCACTATTTACAACACGAATCATTCGTCTTTAGTTTAGGTAGCAGTTCGTTTGTAGTTACGCTCGAAAATATGACACAAAACAGTATTCCACTATTCATTCTACCGAACTTAAGCTGAACGCAAGACGAAACGCAGCGTAAACAAACAGGCAAGCACAGATTAGTAAGAGTATTAAGAGATTGGAAAGCTCTTTGAGCGTTTAGGACCCTAATAAAGATTGGAAATGCAACCTGTGGTGTCGCTAGCGTCGTTTTATTTATTTTTTAGCTGATTTTGTGCAATTTGTTTTTTTTAATTGTATTTCTCATTAATAACAGGTTTAGATTTTAAATAACACCCTAATTGACCCTAAAAAATGAGCTTTATAGAAATACTTGTAAGTTGCAGATTTAAAAAATATTTTGTAAACATTCGATCATAAAACATCAATGTTTTCGACGGCTCTTGAGGTATTTAAATTATTTAAACTTTGCAATATTTCACTTGATCCTCATGATCAAGTATTTGTCAGTAACTTGACTGTAGGTAAATATTTTTCTTTTCTTATTTTATTTGGTTTTTAATCAGTATAATGAAGCCTAAGTCTTTTACCTAACGCAATATCGTATTCTGTGGTACAAGTACAACATGTACACTACGTATTTTTTAATATTCTTGACTCAGTGTTCTCATTAATGGCAGTGACGTTGGTCGAGGAATAGTAAAAAATAGTTAATTACAAAGACATACATAGGCCTAATGGTCTCAGATTTGACAATACTGTCCGGCTATGGCAAACGGCGCTAGCGTGGCGCACGTGGCAATCCCAGGTAGATAAAAAGACAAAGGGAAGGGGTTGAAAGTTATTGTTCTTGTTTGCGTACCTTTACCGCTTGTGTGACGTTGCCAATCTAGCTAGCTATTGTGTTATCCTAAACAGCTTTACAGCTGGCAAGTAATAAATACCCTAAACATTCCGTTATCTATTTTGAAAAATACTTACGTGCTATTTACAGAATAACTTACCTATTGACTTGGCAGACGGTAAAATCAATGAGCAGTTTTCTTGTCATTGATGTTTCTATCATCGAGAGATCGCGCTAGCGTTACTTTAGGAACTAACTTTTAAAACTTTATTTAAGAATTATAGCAGAGGGTTAGCTTTATGCCAACGTAAATAATACACAGTAAAACAATATTAATGTGAACTTTTAGTACATTAAGGACATAATAATGGCAAAAAATAAGTATCCTAATTAATACATAACATAAGTCATTAACGCATTTTACAATATTTAATCACGCACTTTTTTTCTTTTTCTATGGTTTTCCGCCAACGTGACAAAAAAATGATCCTAAACTGACCTTAACGCCATCTAGTGAGAGCTGTAAAACGATAGCAGAAAATTGCTCATTAAAGGTTTACACACCAAATCTGCTAGGGTTCAAATTTAAAGTCGTGTTGTCGATAAATATTGATTGATTAATATCTATGGTATGATGAGCGGTTGTTTAATATGGTTACTTTCTTGCTTCTTATAAATGGTTTTATTTTAACATTGTAAATCGTAACCTGATGAATCGATTCATTCATAACAAACTCGATATATATTTTTATAATCTATGCTTGCAACTTTCGATTTATTAAATTAATAACATCGGAGCACCACTAACAGGCGTTCAATGATTGGTTGAAATAATCGTCATTTATTGGTGGATTCGTAAAGTTCTTCTTCAGTTGCGGTTCGGTCGACCTAAACGTCAAAACATTAGTAGAATATGAATCGGCAAATCTTCGGTCGAACGATAAAGTTGAGCTAAACCACAACCGAACCGCTTTAGTGGAATTGGAAATGTGACGTTTAGTTGATTATCGTCACCGGTTGAGTTTACGTTAAGTTCGATTTTGATAGTGGAATTGGGGGGCAGGGCTCAGGTTGCAACAAACTCTGGTTAAAGTCGAAGGGCTGCGGCTTGCCGACCTACCTCTCCCATCCCAGAGCGTGTCCCTCCTACCTCCAACCCGTGCACCTCGGTTTGCCGGTTTTACCGGATCTGAGCCCTTGAGGCCTGGCTGAGTAATGCACTGTCGAATCGAATAGAAATACATTTAATCAAGCAAATATTGTTCAGTAAATAACATTTATGCAAACAGTCCTACACACGCAAAACAAGTTCAATACATGAATCTGAAATGCCGTAAATTCAGCAAATGAGCCAGGTCTTCCTTAACAGTGAATATTATGAAATAAAACAACCTACGTAACAATATTTTAAGCTTAATTTCTATATTTTTATAAAACCAATTACTGCTAACATTGCACCTATAAAGACATAATAGTTGCCGGTTTATGAACACGCAGCGTAAGGTCACAGCTCCCCTTTCAGCCGTGGAGCTCAGAGGGTTGACGGTTACCCTAACCGTTTATTCAGTAAATAGGCACGACTGGCAACTGCTGTGCCCCAGATAAGAAATAGGCTGGATTTGGTAGAGTTATCGGATGTACTGCTCCGGGGAAGTTACACTTTTGTGCAATTAATAGTATTTTAGTTATTGAACTTTGTTATTCGTAGTTGACGGTCTCTTCCCTTTTGCACTTGTACTTGTAAATATATAACTATAATCCTGTGTACCTCATCTGCGTTGCGTCTCATAAGGAAGAATTTGAATTAATTAATGAGTAAAAAAACTAATGCAATACGCAATACCTATCATACGGGCAAAATGCGCTTTTTCATGTGTTAATTACTAAAATATAAATTGATATAGATAGACTGAAAATGGAATTAATAATTTTCAGTCATGAAGATTGCTACTTTTCTATTTATAGAGAGCATACTTACAAAATCTCTAATTGAATTGTGGTACGAAGAAAAGAAATACCGTCGTCTTGAATCAAGACCGGAGGGAAGTAATCCAAAGATTACAGGCGTAGTGCAGAGGCTTATTCTGTTTAGTGATATCAAAATTTCCGATTGGTGCCGTCCTAGTTACTCAAGGCATCACCCCGATAGGAGTAAGAAAGATAGTGAAACTCAAAAATACCCCAAATATCTTTTAGAATATGGAGACAGACAACAAAGGAATTTTTAGGCCGCAAGATGAGGATACACAAGGAAGAAGATTTTTTCACTCCTAAGAGTTCCTAACGCCCGTCGTTAAAAATATTACGGTGGAAAGAGCACGTGCTTGAATAATATTCGTAATAAGTAATTCTACATAGACGCCCGGCCACAGTAAACAAAGATCAACAGTAAATTAATATAAGTAGCATTGAAAGTAACGTGTAGGTGCATTGGTTCCGCGCAGTACCTGTAAAGATAAGAGTTTATGTTTAATATTATATGATTTCAACGTTGAATTTTTTACAATAAAATGTATGGCGTACTTTGAATTACGTAGGAAATTCCTGTTACTAGCCATAATTTTTATAAAATTCGTCCGTATTATTCTATGCTTTATTTCTTATACATATGTGTCTTGTAAGACACATATTATTTTTTAATGTTTTTCCTACGAAGCAAAAAGAAATTCATACTATTACACGTCAGCTGAAACAGTTCCTGTAAAAAATTATGCCATTCGCCAGTATCGCAAACTTAATTAAACTGTTCACATTTTTGCTTCATGTTAATAATGTTAATTAACTCGGTCGTGTAGCGAGCTCGTAATGGCTCGTTTAACTCGACAACAAAGTTCAAAATTAATTAACGGGAATAATAGGCAAACTTGACCAGAGGGTTTGATAGAAAAATCAATTGAGCAGATACCTAGTCCAATTATCAAATGGAGATGGAACGACTACTACTGAATGAGTCATTTGAAGTAATAAACTAAAAAAATGTGTAACACATGGTAAAACATTTAAAAGCAATCTATTTCCCTCCTGCATGTAGGTACCCATTTATTAAATCAAAAGCAAAATTTTGAGTTTTTACATATTAAACTTTTATTTGAATCATACGTTTTTACAGATTATTGTCACGATATATAAACAGTGGTCAGCTTACTAGTAATCTCGTTATTGTTAGAGTAAACGATCAATGTAGATCTAGTTTAAAAATTAGAAGAACGTAGAAAAAAAGAAGGTCAAATCATTGTACTTAACTATAAAACTGAAACTTTACATTCCAACTGAAACTTCCTACTCAAACCGAAACAAGTTGGTACAAAGAGTGTAAGTAACAAAGCGGCGAAGTTGGAAAACGCAGGTTTCGAGGCGTCCCTGGCTTTCGAAGTGTAGCGATAGACGCAATTAACTACTACCGCCTTCGAGAAATAAAACGATCTTTCTACCTCGAGCGAACTTACTCGTTCCTGCGGTTGGGCCAAAAGTAAAATTAAAAGAGGCGACGAGCTAAGGATGATTATGAGCAATAGCTAGCTAACGTACAGAATTACTTTACATATTGATGGTCTCATTCACCTTTTCTCAGTAAGTGAACGTTCGTCATGAGAATAAAAAATAAAATAAATAAAGTTCTTCTTAACCTCATAGATGGCTTTGGAATTTGTACTATGGAGCGGGACTCACTTTGTTTTTTTTTACGAAATGACGGCCCCGACCTAAACTATATATACGTTAGATACGAATCATAAATAAACTGGAAAAATTTCGTATAATTTTAATGTCAGATTTACAGGAGTTATGAACTGTTAAAGATTCAAAACTGAAATTCGAGCGCCCCTTACAGCTTGTTTAAGGCTAGGCGTGACGGTTTACAAGATTTTGTCATATAAGATATATTTATATATTTAATCAGCAAAATAAATCGTCGTCAATAAAAAAATTGGTTTTATTGATGGCCGCTACTACACTATAAGTAGTAACTGCCTCGGTGGCGCAGCGGTGAGAGGGTCGCATTTTAAAGCGACGGCTGCGCCGAAGGTCCCGGGTTCGATTCCCGGGTCGGGCCAAAAATTTTGGAAGTTGGCGGTGTTTCACCCTCGTGCCTCGGAAAGCACGTTAAGCCGTTGGTCCTGCGCCTGATCTCTCTCCGGTCGTGTCAGATTGCTGTCCCATCGGGCTATGAGAGTGAAAGGAATAGAGAGTGCACCTGTGTTTGCGCACACACTTGTGCACTATAATATGTCCCGCGCAGTCGGTTAGTCGTTGTGACTGGCCACCGTAGTCGAAATCGGCTAGGGGGACTATATAAGTAGTAAATCTTTGCAAGTAGATTGTATGTTAGTAGTCTTAAAAAATATTACACGTTTTTTTATATAGACCCAAAAGCATAAGCAGGCCTAATACATTATGCCAATCTTATTCCATCTTCAGGAAAAATAAAATAAAAGCAGACGCCATAAAAATAACGAAACATTACAGCCTTTGCTCCCTGAGGGATCACTCGTAACGTACGGTCGGAAAATGTATAAAACTACCCATAATAATAACAAAAGAGGTAAATAGTAAGGCCAAACTTTTCATGAGAGAGACATAAGTGCAAAAAATAACACTAACTACCTAGTTTTAATATATATACAGTTTTTTGGTTCTCTCTCTAACTTTGCTCTTAATTTGTATGGATGGTATTCTGTCGTAACAGTCAGCATTGCATCATTGATACGATTACTAAAGAATACCAATTTACAAGTAAGTATCTATCTACTTATCATAGGATAAGGAATGTCAGCTGCCCCCCGATTCACGTATTTTCGGCATCTACTGTTGAACTAAACAGTAGTTCTTTAGTAGTACTATTGAAACACATATTGTGTGCTTAAAGTGAGCAACATTGAGAGGTGACACGCCGCTGTCAGAATAGCGAGGTATATCAATTGTACTATTTGTACTCTCGTAGTACAACAACAGAAATACGTCGATAAAACATATATATCGTGTCTACAGAATCATAAATTGAACGAAATTGAAATTATAGCTCCAATAAAATTCTGCTTGTCTTATATGTTATAATTTTCTTAAATATTTTTCCCGTTTCTATACTAAAACATTTAAATTGTTCAGCAGGCCAGGCGCTTAATCTTTTTGCGGAGTAGTATTATATTTGTAGCGGCCATCTCAACACAATACTTGTAGTAAGTGCTTGACCTTGTTTTGGTCGCGGCTGTAAAAACCCGAATACGACTCGCTGTAATGTAATGAGCGAGCAGTGTACACACAAAAACTCCCCGCGTTTTTCAGTGAGATAGGATATATTACACCTATTTATACAAATACAGAATCGGAGAAGACACTAAACAGAATTATTAATTTACCAGAAAAATCTATAGAGTATGTCTATAATCAGAACTAACTGGAAAACACTGCCAAGTAGGTACTCATATTGTTATATGTATTGCATTGTACAAAATACCTTAGGCCCATTTGGACACCAAAGTTTACATTAAACAAGTGTGGGAATCTTGCAGAATAACAACGACTTCATCACTTTTAATCAATATTTATTAATTCTATACAGTTACAAAATCCAAGAACTTCTTCTACCTTCCAATCTTTTTTCTGAATGAATCGCCACAGGTGATGTAATGCCTGGTCGCCGGTTGACAGTTGTTTTTTTTAAAAACCAATATTTCCTTTTTGGTCATCGAATTCGTAAAAATTTAGCCTTAGTATTTTCAAATTATATTAATGAAATTGTCACAACTGCTAACAGACGGCCATTCTGTTAAGGGAATGTCCCATTCCCAAATACCTCTCGGCCATTCGACTTGAACTCTACAAGATAGGTTCTTAAAATTTAATCCTATTAAAATTGTATGTACATATCTGTAACTTAAAGAAAATTTGACGCTTAAAATTAATTGCAGTATGAGAAAAGAAATCCATACTTTTAAACAATGAGATATTTTAGTAATAAGAAATATTCATGTACAATACAATAAGTTATTTTTTCAACAAGTACATACAGCATCTTAATGAATTTTGCCGTACTAAATGAAGACCGCCTACATTACACATTTTCTCCAAAAGATGTGCATTAAGATCTACAAAGCTATCTACCTATCTATTAACTAATTAAATAATAATAAACATATCATAATATTCCTAACTTAAATGTAAGATTAACATCTGCTTAATTTAAACACTTTATTCACATCGTCTATACATACCTATTTGTATATACTTTTATTCAAACACAATTTTAGGATTTGAATATCAATATAAATAAAGTGATCTATATACAACTTGGTCAAATTACACTTTGAAATAATGTACCATACAAGTATTATATTTATTTTTTATAGCTTGCTGACACTGACACACTCGGTCACACACGCTTACCCCCTTCAAATGGACCGTGTCTTAGTATTATGATATGTTTGCTTAAATTCTAGATTTTACTAACACTAATTCTATTAATACCTCAAAATATGTAATTTGGAATTGCATTTTTTTACTGATCGATGTTTCTTTATACGCTCAAACTAAAGACTTTACTGTACTTATATACTAGTCTACAATTCATAAAAATGTACTACTGTTAGTGTGACGGATCTTTAAATTAGTAGGTGGAGACCAGATGTCTTTTATTACAGATTGTCTCTCTGATCCATTACAAGCATTTCACAAAAGTTTCACTGTAACGCCATTATAATATATCCTAACTGTACAAATGTTGTATAACTTATATTAAGAATTAAATACTTATTATTAAGTATTATTAGACATTAGAAAATATTGTTTAAACTGGTAACAAAACAATTAACAACATCAAAATTATTGTTTCATCTTCAAAATAAATCCCATTTTTATTATAACAGAAGATTATTCACTCATGGATCCAAGCAGTGGCCACGGCACGGACGCCATCCAGAATCACGAGCAAACGAAAGGGTTATCGTTATATTTTGACTCCCGAGCGAATAATAGAAAATTCTGAGTGTAGCGAGGGATTCAAGCTCGCCCAAGGTAAAGCCACTTTCATTCCCGAGGTGAATACTCAACTTTACACACCTTCATAAATAACTACATACACAAATAAAAACACTGAGCTTGTAAGTGTGATTAATTAATTACTGTGTAACAAATACTATTCATCATAATCTATACCAATAAAATGCTTTGTCCTGAACGACTGATTTATTGATTGACTGACTGACTGACTGACTGATGGATCAACGCACAGCCTAAACCGCTGATTGTAGAGACCTGAAACTGGGAGGGTGTGTTCTTTGTATGACGAAGGGATCCGATAAGAAATGATTTTCAGAAATTCCACCCCAAAAGGGGTCAAAAAGGGGTACAAAGTTTGTATGGGACAACCAGATCCCTTGGTCCAATCTACTTCAAATTTTGCATACACATTCTTTTACAAAATTGACGGAAGACATATTTTATATTTTATTGAAATTCATCTCCTAAGGGGGTTAAAAAGGGGTGCAAAGTTATTGTGGGGGTGATTTGCTTCGAATTTGATGTCAATACTCTTTAGTGCTTACGATTAAAATATTTTTTATTTCATTTTTGACAGTCATTTGACATATCTGAGACAGAATATTTGACACATGTTTGTTATTGATGTTGCTCTCGAGAAGAAATTTTATTCCTTAGAATAGTAAATAATATTTTTTTGTGTTTAAACAGCGTAGGTATCAATCGGTCTGTGTCCAGTGTAGATTGCAGATCGTATGTTCATATTGTCGGTGGACATTCTACGCTGCTCCTGTGGTCGAAAGGTGTCCAATCTGGAACTTTTCTGCAAACTCTTCGTGGGGGACCTATGTTTAGCAGTGGACGGCTTTTGGATGTTGATGATGATAGTGGCGTAGATCTTTACATATATTGTCCCTTTCAATTTACGATTGCTATTCAAGAAAGTAGAGTAGGTATTCGCTATAACCAATAACCATCAACAAAGCTCAAATTCAAACTCTTAAGGTAGCGGGAGAAGACTTGAGGGAATTTGCTTCTCTCACAGCCTGTATGTGACATGATGCTGTGTAAGCGCAGAGAGTAGCCTGGTCATTGTAGTACCCGAAATAAATATACGATTGACGATAGGGTACGAAGTATTTCCATTTCGTTGTATACTAAAAAGATAATATCCCTGTGTAAGTTTACCATTAAACCGGGCTGCGTGTTGTGTGTACATAAAATATAACATTTATCTGTACGCATTTCTTTGTATATATTTTAAAACTGGATGTTTTTGTTTGTTTGTTTGAACGCGCTACTCACAGGAACTATTGGTAAGGTTTATGAAATATGATAGATAGCTAATTTATCAAGGAAGGCTATAGTTTAATGCTTATAGGCTTATAAATTTTCGCTACGATCTATGGGAACGGAGTTAAAAAACTAATACGCGCGTATGAAGTCGCGGGCGGGCCGCTAGTTTACAATAATTTGATTTCAAAACAAAGACAATTATTATTCTAATATTCCGTTAACAAAAGGGCAATAAAATATCGTGTCATGCAATCAAATCAAAGTATTTAGAATATTTTTTCTTAATTGTATTTTGTCTTCCAGGGGCTGGGCTTATCCAACTGGATTTTCGAATCATAACATCTTTGGTGCAACCTCGCGCACACTACTGCCAGCATAGAAGCTCGTCTTCCAAATTCAAACCTCATTACAGCTCATGTGATGCCGCCGATGGACGTTCATACAGTATTTGTTAATAACATTGTCTTCGCTACCGTTTGCCACCCGAGGGACACGGCCTGCATTTTCTACTTACTTACAGACTTATTTCTTAATAACATTGTCTAACGCTACCGTTTGCCACCCAAGGGACACGGCCTGCACTCACAATTACAATAATTCACAATATCAACAAAAAACATTTTTTTGACCAACAAGCTGCCGTTTGCCACCCGCGGGTCACGGTCTGCTTGGTTTCCTAGCCACCCGAAGGTTTATGGTATAAGATCATCGAGAATGCCTTAGCCACCCGAGGGCACGCAGGTATTGCTTGATGTCAGCCAGACGCACCACTCAGCTTTGACCTGCGCATTGGGCATCACAACTATACTAAAAACTTTATAGTATTAAAAAAAAGTTATGTTACGCGTCACTGTTGTCAGTACCCATAATTACCGCTGCTAGAATCATCACTTTTTCAAAGAGATATCTGAAATTGTATCACAATTCTTTTTGTCACGACCGTGTTCACCACCGAAACTATAAATAATTCAAAATAGTTGAACAATACCCGTCAATCTAGTTATTTAATCGTGGCGTAGCAACAGCATTTAAAACTCCTATTTATTTACGTTACCTTTAAATTGATTACACACCCAAAAGTTGCCAATATATCTTTAAGCACTTTTTATCGTCGTTTTTGATTTACATGTACAGCTCTGATAAATATAAACTTACTAAAACTATGTATGTTGCCCCGTTTGCTTTTTATAACTTTTTACAAAATTCTTGTCAAAAATGAAAATAAACCTTTTATCAGAAATATTTAACTGAGAACGGAAAAAATAGATCCATTGGATAGTCTGGAAATATATCAAAATAAGATACATAATAAAAATAGGTCATAATGTGAACCAACTGTTGAGCGATTGCAGGCTGACAGCTAATTTTGCAGGAGTCATTGCATTCTACGGCCAGCAAATATAACTCTTTCCAGGAACAAACCTCAGAACATATCCTGTCCGCAAATAAACTTCTGAAATTGAACACACCCAACTCTGAATACAATCCCATCCCGAACATGAATTCTAAACAGAACACACAAAATTTTATTTCAATTGTTCATAAAACAACCAACAATGAATGTGGCCACGCTATTGTTTTCTCAGACAGATAGATTAGGAGTTACTTAAGATTCATTATTGAATAAAAACTCCAAATGCAACACAGTAAACCATTGTACTATGTCTAATGCATCTTTGCAGCAATAGTGATTAATATTCAAAAGTTAAATCCAAATTTAATACTTGTAGTTATAGGAAATAGTCAAAATCTAAGTAAAAAAACACGTTACAAAAACATCAATATTGTCTTAAACGTACCCAAAATAATTATTTTGTGCTATATTCTCAAAATATTACACACGGCATAGGAATATTTGTATTCATGAATTAAGTACTTTATTATTTAATTCATTCCAAGTTCAAAGTCTACATTTCATTTTGTTTTTGACACAAATAAATGCACTGAAAATTCATTTACGCTTACTGGTGGCTCCTTACGCCTTATAGAATAATAGAAAAACTAATGGCTTAATGAACCAAACGATAACACAATATGGTTATCAACTTTTGAACCAATTATGGCAGCAGAACCAGAAAAGTTTCCAGTATCGAACGAGAAGACAGCAACCTGAACATTTTACAGGAGTATAATACAGCCAGTCGATCTCAGTCTCTTCAAATCGTTTTATTATAAAAAAAACTCTTAAGTGAGCCCACAGAGTTGACTCTAAACATGCGCAAAATCGTTCACTGAAGTGAAATGAGTGATATAGTTCAGTGGGAGCCGAAGATATTATGTACCATTGTTCAAATGCTAATGTATTGCGTACGGATCTATTCTTATGACTTAAAAATAGTAGCTTTTAAGATTTCGGCAGTCTAAAATTACGATTATAAAACAGCTGTCAGTCAAAATTGCAACTAGTGGTTATGACAAAATAAACTAACTGCAGAGTAGTGTTAGATATAACCAATATAACCGTACGCTTAACCCTTTTTCACTGAGATACTGAAAGATTGAACTACTGAGCCGTACTGAACGTGTAATATAAAGGAACTAGATTGCTTAAGGACTTCAACTGAAGCATTCCTTTAGGAACTACCCAACACCAGCTGACCCACCACGGTCACTTACTAATATATTTTTTTTTATCATAAAACGCAAGTGTCATCGACAAATTGGTCCCAGCCTTGATCATAGAGGTCAAAAGGTCCTATTTGAACACATAGGGCTATCACAGCAAAAGCTTTAATAGATTAAGGGACACAATTACTGATAGTGTATACCCAGTTTAACTAAATACCAGTTATAGTGGAGTTCAATTATATAACATTCTACAAGAAAACTCTCAAGACCAAAACTTTATTGAATATTTACACAAGAAATTATTGAAAGTATGTTATTTTAAAAATATGTGCTGAAGCAACATTATACCATCCTCGCAGAATATTCTCTGGCCCCAGAATAAATAAAAAGCTACATCGAGCATCATTAATAAATAAACTTGTTAAAATAAAGTAAAAACAGCAAATGGGCATTGAAAATCAACGATACAACAATTAATTCAAATCCAAAAGTTACTACTGCTTTAGCCGTGTTTGCACATATTGCACTTACAATAACTCAAGAACTTACCTGAGGATTTGTGGGGACTATTGTGTGTGCATATTATTAAGTCAGCAATAGCTCCTCAACTAGCAATAATTTTCAACAAGTGTTTGATGACGGGCAGTTTCAGTTTCGGCTTAAGAAAATAATACCACTGTTTAAAATGTACGACCAAAGTGACCCCGTGGACTTTAGGCTAATATTGATTCTGTTCTGCCAGTCTTGAGTAAAATTTTTGAAAAGATTATATTTAACCATCTTTTAGCAAACTTTTTATCGAGCAAATTATTGAGTCAATTAGCCCTTTTCGGCACGACACATTTGAGCTTTTGTCGTAGAGACTCATCGTGTTAGTCAGAATCCAACCTAGATGAATTGGAAATACTGATATATCCAATAATCATCGCGCGATCATTATTTAGATCCATCGCGATGTGTTCAGTATGGCGAGATACGATATCCCTCGATCTTCTTTTATCGTGAGCGAGATTAGTAGTTTCTAAAAATAATGTGTAAGTTTATCGAATCGACACATTGCTTCGACACATAGGTAACCAAAAATCATTATACAAACGAAGGTAGTTTTTGGTCATAGTAAGTGAGCTAATATGTATAGATACCCTC
The DNA here is from genome assembly GCA_963584085.1 of Pyrausta aurata. Classification (NCBI taxonomy): domain Eukaryota; kingdom Metazoa; phylum Arthropoda; class Insecta; order Lepidoptera; family Crambidae; genus Pyrausta; species Pyrausta aurata. The sequence continues at coordinate 12,171,963 of OY757252.1, read as the reverse complement.
TATTAAACATTCATTAAACTTTAATGATCTTAGGTGAAACATATTTTTTTTTACTACAGTACAAATTAGTAGGTAGGCAGTAATACCTGAGCTGAGCTCTTTTTGTTTTAACAGTGTATCTGAAGTTTTTCGCTTTTTGAACAACAATTCTGAACCTCAACTTTGATTAGAGTTTTTAAAAATCACTTCTCTACTCATTGTTGTTTTACATAGGTCGACATGTCTTTTATATTTTACAGATATTTTGTTTGAAACTCTAAAGTAGGTGAAAAATAAGGTAGCGATCGTTGAATTTTATCATAATAACCGGCCAAAGAGTTGTAGGTACCTCTGCTCGAGAACCAAAAGCTCCAAGAACGTGTATGTAACTAAGTAAATCTGTTTAAAGAACTTTATTAGACTCATAAAGAACAAAGTCCACTTATAATGAGCTTATAAACTAATTTAACAAAACTGTAATGTTATTGATCAGCACGTCGCACTCACACTATTCAAAAATAATTATCACGTACATAATCTTTCAATTTTGATTTAAAGTGGCCTAATAGGTATGTCACACAATTCTTTATATCTGTTGGAAAATTATTGTTTAATTGTGCTCCTTCAAACAAAATGTTATTTTTGCCATAACTAGTTCTTGGTACTGCTGTACTAATTTTGTTCGTATTTTTTAAGCTGTGTTTAAAGGTTCGTTTGGATATAAATATTAAATAAAAATATTGAAATGTTTTTTCAGTCTTTAAGCTTTATGTGTATACAGTACCTACATACAAAGATAACTTCTTACCGAATTCGGTGATAGTAGATCGACCGTAAATTTTTACGCTGCTTTTGCATAGATTTTTGTTATGTTGTAATTATTTCATTTTCAAGATTAAGCTTTCTGGACTATTACTTCATAAAGAAAATGTAAATCATACCATTATACTAGTATAATGAGAACAACGAAGAAAAGAAAATCAATGTTAATCAATATGATTTCGTAGATGTAGAACAACCCTTTTAAATACTTATGTTTTATGTTCATTTATAATTAAAGTCTACACGAGAAAATATAATAAATCTTAAATGAATCAAAAGGTAGATCAAAATAAGAACTGTATTAGTTAAAAAAAAACCTTTGTTAAACCTTAACCATGTTCTTATGACGCAATAATATTATTATTTCATTTCATTGCAATATTTCACATATAACACGACAATATTTTATTAAGAATAAATGAATATTCAATATTCAGTAAATAAGTAGGCACAAATTTAATCTGAGAGCCAACCAAAGTGAGATCAATTCAAAGTTATAATGTTACCTTTATGTAACATTATAAAACAAGTGAGAAGTAACATCAGATTTAAAATATTAATCTGTAGGTCAACAAGACTTTGTTCATCATAACAAATTACTGACAGTAAATAAATAGTTGTTACTTTAAATATTATACAATATCCGTTATATGTTAAACTAGCGGTCCCAGCGAACTTTGTTTCGCCCCGGCCCGTCCCACCCCAGCCCCGGCCCCGTTGAACGGGATAGAAAGGATCCTATGTCCTTCTCCTGGCTCTAAGCTACCTCCCTGCCAATTTTCAGCTAAATCGGTTCAGCCGTTAGGCAGGGTACGCAAAATAAGTAACTTTTTTGGTTGATTTTTTACACCTTGTGTCCGAAAAACCCTAATATCCGAGAAACCCTATTTTTGTTCAAAATTAAATATAGCCTATATTACTCGTGGATAATGTAGCTTTCGAATGGTGAAAGAATTTTTAAAATCGGTCTAGTAGTTTATGAGCCTATTCATTACAATCAAACAAACAAACAAACAAACAAATTTTTCCTCTTTATAATATTAGTGTAGATGAGAACAACTATTGTTTGTATTGAATTGATTGGCAACCAGAAATAATTCAAATACATATTAACTAACTGGCTACTACAACATTGTTTCCATAGTATTAAGGAAATTCGTGGCTTTAATAAAAATTGTTCAAAATAATATAAATAATAACAGTCATATCATAATTGAATAATTGTTATCTAGACATGTAAAATAATCTTTAAGCTTTGACTGTACTTAATTAATATTTTCATACTATTGGTTTCGGCTAATTGCACTGAACGTATTTTATTTTTATCACCTGGACATGTACTGTGTTCTTGCAAATAAATGATGATTATGACTATGAAACCAAGAACCAGGTGTAGGCAGCGAGCCATAGTCACAAAACCATAACTAATTAACATGAAATAATACTCGTAAGTCAGAAAATGAATAGTCCAATCCGTAAAGTGACAATTTAGATTTTATGATCGACTTTTATTCGTATGATATGATAAACATATACTCACGTAGCATAGTATTCAAACGACGGAACGTTTGAATCAAGGTCAGGAATCAAGTGAACACAAAATTGTCACAAAACATACCTCAAATTTTCTTCCACGTTCTTACCACTTCTGACTGTGGGAATCTTGCAGAATAACAACGACTTCATCACTTTTAATCAATATTTATTAATTCTATACAGTTACAAAATCCAAGAACTTCTTCTACCTTCCAATCTTTTTTCTGAATGAATCGCCACAGGTGATGTAATGCCTGGTCGCCGGTTGACAGTTGTTTTTTTTAAAAACCAATATTTCCTTTTTGGTCATCGAATTCGTAAAAATTTAGCCTTAGTATTTTCAAATTATATTAATGAAATTGTCACAACTGCTAACACAAGCATCTAACCTACGGTTGGGATGTCTACGGGTCTTTTTGACTCTTTTAAGATCAGAGAAACTGACAGCAATAATGATTTAAACCTGAGTTAAATAACCTGCGGTGGCGAAGGGGGCCCTTAAAAGGCGTTTACATTCAAAACCTTGACGCCTGAGAATAAAATCGTCATTCATAAAAACTTTTTCTTAGAAGGAAAAGTTGTAAACGACAAAAGTTAACTCCCGCTGGGCTCACTTTGTTTTCGTCACTTTAATACGAAAACAATTTTTGGACAATTGTGTTTAAAAATATACGCTTTCGTGTTTATCCGAAGAAAAATTATGTAATCAAATCGAAGTATAATAATTACTGGAAATGATCAGTCGGGTGCCCCGATGCTGCGTAATCATAGTCTCACGCACACACGAAGCTTACGTGGTGACGTCACGCTGGAACGAGACACAATTATGCATTACCTACTCGCATGAGCAAGACGAAATATAGGCCAAGCACTGAGAGACGACCTACCTTCCCTGATAGAAACAGGCATCTACGTAATAGGGCGAGCTAGTGCGAACGCGAACTTATCGTAAATTATAAATATATGTTTTATGCCAATAACGCAGTCTTGTATGGTAATGTGGGTCCTGAATTAATATTTGAATTATACAAAGACACTCATAGACCTGATTAACTTTACAGCAATTGTAGATACATAATATGCTACTTAAACATACCCAAAGCTCCCTAGAAACACATTATGACTTATTGGTAAAATAATTTCTTCGCAGGGTACTTTCATAAGGCATTGTTAAAGTTTATCAAAATTACTCCTACGTAACTTCAACTGGATCTGATACAAAAATTGAGAAAAATTATTGGTTGATTGTATCAATATTTTCACGTGAACGCATTTCCAAAATAAAACATAAAACCCAAAATATATCCGCCTTTTCTTTATTGTTGTTACCAACATAATAAAACTTTTTCGTGTCTCGATGAGTGGCTGCGCGCACGATAATTCCCTCGCCGAGAAATCCCGAAGATTTACACGCTCTCAAACAAACAACGAAGTTATCGAACATCGGCACCGATATTTACATAGCGCCAGGTAAAATGTTCTGATTATTCACTTTTCAAAAAAAGTTCTATAGTTACATTGCTTAAAATTTTATGTGGTGATTTGATCACAAAATAATGAAAGATTAATACTTAAATAATTTGTAAACTGTGTGTTATATGATACATACCTACACCTTATATGAAAAAGCTAAATTACATAGCAAATAATTCGTACATACAATTTTACATAAATAAAACATGATCTTTAATCTATTTATCTATTCCATAGAGCTTAGCTGTCGTTGAATATTAAGTTTTTTTAAAGTTTATTGAGTCTGTTGCTTAGTAAACTGCCCTGAAACGAAATGAGAGCCGTGTCCCAGCGAATTCAGCGGGGAGATGGCTGATATGCTAAACAGGCTATATGTCAGGCGCGACGCGGCCTCCCGCCCTGTCCATATTAAACTACCTTCGCTGTTACAAGGACCGAATGTAACCCATTTCGTGGCACTTCAGTATTGTCAATTATGTCTATTTTATTCTAAAAAATCAGGTTGATATAAGTTACACAACAGCTGATGGCTCTGTCTAATAACGAAGTAGACGAAGAACGAAGTTGTAACAAGGACTAGTTACAACAAACAACAACAAATTTTTTAATTCTTATTTATTTTTCAGTCAGATCTATTCGGCTGTAATATTGTAAAGTAATCATAGTCATTCAAAGAAGCTACTACCTTGGCACAGATTAAGTAAATCGCATGTAAAAAGCAACTGTGTTTGACAAGGAATCGAACCCTGTGTCTTACGCTATCTGGGCGGATGCCTATACCACTCAGCCACCGGCACATTAATTTTGTTTGTTTTAATAGCGCACGTAAATTTATGGTCTGGAGTAAAAATAAAATAGGCCATAAACTCATATTTATAAATAGTTATCATTAGTTTAAAGGTCTAGAGCTTCTATATTCATATTAAACCTCGTTGTAACACGCCCCGCGCTGTGATAGCCTCCCGTCAATATTGTTCTTCAATCGGATTGCGGTGGGTAACAAGCTAACTTCCATGACCTATTTCTGTAACAAAGCATTTTTGTATTTGTTTGGAAAAATAATACAAATTGATTGTTGGCACTAACTTGAATGTTATATATAACGAATCTATTTACTTTGAAATGAAAAGTTAGTGGAATCCTCCTGAATGTGACGGTGATTTTGTATTTTTACTACCTGAACCAACACTATATTGTTTTAAACTTTCATGGTCACTAACATGAGAATAGTCAGATACGGGATTGCTATCATGTGCCTTATTATTTAGTATCACATCCGTATCCAACTATTCTAAAGCAACACGTCACTTTTACATCATGTTTTTTTTTTAATTATTCAGTTTAAAAAAGGAAGTTATGCAGCCACTTCAGAGCTCTACGACGATTACGTCATGCTTATCCCATGAGACTCTTAGGTGGAATGCGCTGCCATTGTAGTATTATGGAATTTGTATGTCTACGAGACATCCTTGTTTAGACTATAAGATATTTCTTTATTTATCAAATCTAAAGCTCTGAGCTGAGCGGTCGTCATTTTAGTTATAGTTTTTAAAGACCTTTAGCAGCCACCCGGAAACTTAACTAGGTAGTGCCATCGAAAGCAACAATATTTTGCACACTTTTATTTGTGCAATAAAGTTTTTAAATAAAAATAAATAAATAATTCAAGGTAAGCTTAAACAAATCATTAATATTACGAACAGACTTAATTATAAAACAAACTTTTCAAAAACCTGTCCGCTTATTTCATCGGCATGCCACTGAGTCAAATTTAATTAAAGCATAACAATAATGTAGCGTCTAGTAAATTTACAATGAAGGATAAATCTCATAACTTTAGTTAGAGGCGAAAGAAAAGGCTTTGTGCTGAAAACAAACTTGTCGACTCAGCCGCGAATAAATCAACAAACTGTTGCTTAACATTTGCTACAGACAATAAACTAGAAACGGTACGATGAATAATTTGGGACGAAGATATAAATTAAGATGGTACCGCCGCAGCCGGCTATGACGTCAAAGTTATCACTAACCTGCTTCATTTGTTACTGAAAGGTACTTTACACCCGGTTTTATAGGGCTACTTAATCCATATCAATAAATTTTAACGCTTTATTTATCTTTATGGGCCGTCTTGCCATTTCACGAGTGTAATAGATGCGAGATGATGTTCCGGGAACGGACAAGACAGAACTCATGTTAGCACAAATGATACATGTTAGAATGCGTGTATCAATGAAGATGTTGCATTCATATAGCAGATAGTGAGCTCTTAAGGACTCTTCTATGCAAAACATGACATTAATAGAACAATATATAATATTTCACGCAACTCGGGTGTTAGTACTTTTGGGTCCGCGACAAAACGTCGACACATGTCATAACTTTACTGGCGCGTAATAAATATTTATGTTGAAATGTTTTTATCTTTTATATAGTTCTGTTGTGCATTCAATCTTATGATGGAGAATAACATGAGGATTTTTATTATCTTACTGGTTTCATTAAATAAACTGTATTCCATGGCAGAGTGACAATTATATGGTAGAGTTTTTGAGCATGGTCCCATCTGCTTCAAAGAAAGTAATAAAAGTCATAAAGTCATAAAAGTCGTTTATTTTTGCATATAGACCCACTGGGGGCACTTATACACGTCCCAATATAGACCCTACCACAGCTTCGGGACAATTGTGGGCTAGTGCTGAGAAGAAGCTGCGCAAGAAACTCAGTCACTATTGTCAATGCCTCTTTTCAAAAGTTTTACAATGTTTGTGGTTATCATGCAAGTCCATACATTATTATCTTTTAAATAATCATCTACTTTATAATACCCTTTCGTCATTAGGGTTTCTTTAATAACAATTTTAAATTTAGTTATCGGTAAGTCAACAATGTATTCTGGTAGTTTATTGAAAAAAAATATACATTTCCCCATGAAAGAATTACCAACCTTTCGAAGCCTGAATTGTGGAATAGCAAGCTTATCCTTATTCCTAGTATTATATTTGTGTATATCACTTTTTTTCGTAAATGAATCTAAATTTTTGCGTACATACATTAAATTTTCATAAATATACTGAGAGGCTACAGTTAATATTCTAATTTCTCGAAACACCTCTTTTAAGGAATCTTGAGGTTTTAGACTATAAATAGCACGCACGGCCCTTTTTGTAATACAAAAATTGATTCTATATCAGCAGCTGAGCCCCACAATAAAATTCCGTAGGACATCAAGCTATGGAAATAACTAAAATAAACTAACCTAGCTGTTTCTACATCAGTTAAACGCCTAATCTTCCTTACAGCAAAAGCAGCCGAGCTTAGTTTCCTTGACAAGGTCTGTATATGAGGACCCCATTGTAGTTTGGAGTCTAAAGTGATACCCAAGAATGTTGTGGAGTCAATGGTATCAAGGGATTTATCTTTGATCTTAACCTGAGTTGGTGCCTGTCGGACATTAGGCATCGTAAACTTAACGCATTTTGTTTTACTTCCATTAAGAAGTAGATTATTAACAGTAAACCAATGTAGTACTTGTGAAAGAGTATACAATGAGAAAGAATATACAATGGGATTGCGATGAAGGTCGTTTAATTCACAGTTCAACAGCACTATTGACCAAGACATATATTGTTGGTACAGAAAAACATATCGGCAAATATTAATACGGAAAGACACGCGTCTAATGTCTACCTCGAGGCCGATATACCCGCGCAAACAGCTACAGGAGCCATTAAGTGTGCCGAAGCAATAAAAACCCCCGAAGGTTGTGGTAACCATATTTCTATTCATGGAAGGAAACAAGGTGTGTTCAAACTAGTTCGAAAATAAAAACGTCGCAAGTACTCTTTTTGTCTGTCTCTGTTCGTCACTAAATTGCTGATAAAGGTGAATGGAAACATTTATTATCTTATCAACTACCACACCAGCTTAACTTGCTATCTTCCGTTATGCCGACTAAAACACAAATGCTTAATTTCTGGACGTCTTATATTAAGTAGTATTAAATACAGTTTGTGTTAATACGGGCTAACAGCAGACTGAAAGGTAAAAGTAGAAAAAAACACCAAAGACCAAGCACTAAACGTAAGCAAGGTCCGTCCAATCAAAACGAGGGTTCTTCCAAAGTGTTCTTGTCTCAAATCGTGTTCCAAAACCTTGGCTGCCATACTACAAACTTGTAATAAAGAGACGGTACCGCTGCCCTTATAAAATAATTTGTATCTGCCCAAATTTGAGCTGCAGGATAATCTACTTATCACCACACCATTACTCTTATGGGATAAGTAAGGAGGGACTCAAGCGCCAGCTGTGCCTACTAATGCATTTTAATATTAAACGTCCAACTCACATTCTTCAGACGGAAGTTCGTTGCTTTTTCTTGTCTATTAATTTTCTTTCTTCGAGATTCATTTTATACGCTCCGACAGTTTATTAATTTCCAGCCTTTGCTATTTCAGGATGTTTTCTATCACTGCAATGGGTATACATAGATAAAATTAATTTTCTTTTCCTACAGACATTTATTTTTAAAGTGGAATCATCACACGATTGACACGTCCCAATACATGCTTTGCCATTGCATCATCGGGAAATGACAAGTCAAATGAATAGAGATGCATAGTATACAGTACAAGCTAGGTTTACGTTTAGCTAGTTACACAGCTAATATAGAACTGAAAATCCGTAAATATTAAGTTGTAAGTGATGTGGATGGTACCAAAAGTTTTAAGAACCTTTTTTTCATGGACACTTCAAGCTACAGATATTCCCGTTCCGCCCTGTCTCCACATGACCAAAGCGTAAACGTTCAATAAAACTAAAACCTCTTTCAATCAAAAACCTAAATGAAGGTTAAACCCAAAGTTTTTTTATTACGCAAGTGAGCAAGTCAATGCGCTATCAAATCTTGAGTCAGCTTTGCAGATTATCTTACGTTTATCTTACTTTTTATTATAGTCAGAAGGAACCATGGATAATCCTACTATTTGACGTAATGATATACATGAATTGAATGTACAACTTCTCGCTGCAAACACTGGGTCTACATAGCCGCAGCTTAATAGGCATGAAAAGGTAACAGAGAGACTGTAGTAAATATTTTCCTAAATATGTGTTTTAATATAAATACAGCGGCATAGCAGTTAGTGACATGAATACAGCGGCATTACATCCCATATAAGAATTCAAAGCTATTCAAAAAATAATAACTCTAAAGCATGATTATCTTCTTATCACGATAAAATACGTTAATGGAAAGTAGGCGTCTCACGTTTGATTGCGTTTAATTAAGGGTCTTCCGATTTTGAGTGGTAGTAGACGAAAATCACAGTGTATACATTTTCCGATACCTACAACAATTGTTACGTGAAGTTTCTGTCGGAAAATTGTTTCTAAGCCACACATGATACAAAGGTTTGGGTGTAGATGGATGGAGAAGGTCTTCAGGATGAGTTATTGGTGAAAAGCACGTAAAGGCATATTTCTGTCAAAGTCAGTATCGCGCAATACTTGTTCGTTGTACCGATGTACATATAATTCATGTAATAAATTGAGTACCTTAATATATTTAATATTCATCGGATCCAAATTAACATTATCTTTGTTTTTCCATGCTTTCATTTCCTTTTCCCATCCAAAGATTGCGGGTTCTTGCTGAATTCTTACTCTTTATTTGAGTCTGTTTGCTGTAAACACGAACATAGAGTTAATCTTAGATTCTATCTACCATAACACAATTCGTATTTCCTCCCTAAAATGTCGTACTGTAGACATTAAACTATAGGCATTACCTGCCTTTCTACCCTTCTTATACTATTACACTGTATTTTTGGTTCATTGTTGTTTTCTAATCCTTTTTGAACAATATTTATTGTGAATCTAAAAATGTCAAACTTTCAAAGCTCTGTTATTCTACTTTTCTGTACATAATACTGTAAAAATAGCTGTGTTTTACCTTTGTTTGCAATTTTCCTTTAATTTGCATTGGGTGATGATTAGTTTTCCTTATTAATTTAATAAATTCCTTGATTTTTGACATTTTTTTATCTTTATTGACATGGTTGTTATGACAATATCTTTCAAAATCTGACAACTTCTATCAAAGTTTATTACTTTTTCGGGTTTAATCCTCTTTAAACCATCAGTATTCATGTTCTATTCTAGAACCTACCTCGTTCTAAATTTGAACGGCCCAGGCCCCTATATAAGCCTGTACTTTTTTCATTCATTCATTCGACTACGAGTTCTAATCTCGAACAGTTTTCAACACTCTACATTTTCCTCAAGAAGTCTTGAAGAACCGCCGGTGACTACTGAAACGCCTCCTCGCACTAAGGGAGGGACCGGACACATTTCCGGAGGAGGATCCGAGTCATATTGAGACTGCAGTAACACCTCCTCGCTCTAGGGGAGAGACCTGTCTCCTTCTCGGAGGAGGATCCGAGTCCATATTGAGACTGTAGTAACACCTCCTCGCTCTTGGGGAGGGACCTGTCCCGTTCTCGGAAGAGGATCCGAGACCAAGTACTTCTGGCACTCCAACTGATCATTACATTTTCTACATAGTTTTGGATACCCTCATCACTGCCGAGAGCTACTACTTCACTTCTGAGAGCTACTACTTCACTGCTGAGAACTACTACTTCACTGCTGAGAGCTACTACTTCACGGCGCTGACACTGCTGCACATCGGCGTCGCTGTTACCTCTGCTGTGTCGACCCTGCACTCCGACTCCGCCCTCTGCTGCCTCCAGGATATAGAAGATCTGAAGACACTTACTCACGCCCACTGCACTCTTCTTACACACATACATTCACTCATCATCTTTTTTTCACTAATCGGTATTGTAAATATTATTTTTATTTTTATATAAATTCTGTTCCCCTCTTTTACCTCTTTTCTTAATCTTCTCCCTTCACATTTGTCGCTTCACGACAAATTGGCGCCCACCTTTTAGTCTTCAGCCTTCTCTTTTTCTTTCTTTTCTTACATCTCATTCATTTCATCTTCTATCCTTTTTCTAAATTCAAAAACAACACTTTATCTAGTGTTCTTTACCTTTTCACCCTCTTTACCTTATCACCCTTTTTCTAAATTCAAAAACAACACTTTATCTAGTGTTCTTTACCTTTTCACCCTCTTTGGCTATCTCGTTTTGGATAAAATATTATTAACTCCTTCACTATCTTCATATTTTAACCCCTTCACTACCATCTCATATCATCCTAAATCTTAACACCTTAACTATCATCTCAGAACTTAACCCCTTGAAACTCGGAGATAGTAAAATTTTGTTTTTGTTAACTTAACTTGAGAATTATTAACTTAACTAAATCTACCTTAATTGGTCTTAAGTTAACTTTGTTCTTTTAACTTAACTTTGATTTAAATAATTGTTCTCTAATTAACTTAATTAACTGAGAACTCTTATTTTTCTTAAACTCTCTACCTATTTATTTTTACTCTCCGATTTTCTTTCTCAACCTATATCTTTACTAATTCACTTTAATCACTATTTGAAGAGGAATTAAGGTACTCAATTTTATTTTTAACTTTATTGAATTATTCGTAACTTTTTAACTTTTCAATGTCTAAATGTCTAAACTTTTGTCTTTACTCTTTATCTTACCTTAACTTGAGGGACTCTAAATCCCTTACGTTAACTCGGGAGGCTCTAAACCTCTTCTCTTTACTTAAGGGACTCTAAATCCCTTACGTTAACTCGGGAGGCTCTAAACCTCTTCTCTTTACTTAAGGGACTCTAAACCCCTAGTACTAACTAGTACGTTCTTTTGAGCGGTTGATTACTCGTTTAAATAAGCCTTAGGTCCGAGCGGTTGATTACTCGTTAAATAAGCCTTAGATTGGAGCGGTTGATTACTCCTTAAGTAGGCCTAGATCAAACTTTTTTCTTTCCATCTATGGAGCGGTTGACAACTCCCTAAATAAGCCTGTCGTTATTGAGGAATTCTTTTCTAGAGTGGCAGTCATTGAATGTGAACTCCACCCTTACGGTATGAAGATGATAGAATGCTAGAAGAAGAATAAATATTTTTATGTAAGGTTGTATATTAGGCGAAGTAGATTCCTAGGTTTTCTTTAGGCCTTCTTTCAAAAATTTTCTCTAAGTCGAAAATTTTTCTGGGGTTGTGGGGGAATTGTACCGATGTACATATAATTCATGTAATAAATTGAGTACCTTAATATATTTAATATTCATCGGATCCAAATTAACATTATCTTTGTTTTTCCATGCTTTCATTTCCTTTTCCCATCCAAAGATTGCGGGTTCTTGCTGAATTCTTACTCTTTATTTGAGTCTGTTTGCTGTAAACACGAACATAGAGTTAATCTTAGATTCTATCTACCATAACACAATTCGTATTTCCTCCCTAAAATGTCGTACTGTAGACATTAAACTATAGGCATTACCTGCCTTTCTACCCTTCTTATACTATTACACTGTATTTTTGGTTCATTGTTGTTTTCTAATCCTTTTTGAACAATATTTATTGTGAATCTAAAAATGTCAAACTTTCAAAGCTCTGTTATTCTACTTTTCTGTACATAATACTGTAAAAATAGCTGTGTTTTACCTTTGTTTGCAATTTTCCTTTAATTTGCATTGGGTGATGATTAGTTTTCCTTATTAATTTAATAAATTCCTTGATTTTTGACATTTTTTTATCTTTATTGACATGGTTGTTATGACAATATCTTTCAAAATCTGACAACTTCTATCAAAGTTTATTACTTTTTCGGGTTTAATCCTCTTTAAACCATCAGTATTCATGTTCTATTCTAGAACCTACCTCGTTCTAAATTTGAACGGCCCAGGCCCCTATATAAGCCTGTACTTTTTTCATTCATTCATTCGACTACGAGTTCTAATCTCGAACAGTTTTCAACACTCTACATTTTCCTCAAGAAGTCTTGAAGAACCGCCGGTGACTACTGAAACGCCTCCTCGCACTAAGGGAGGGACCGGACACATTTCCGGAGGAGGATCCGAGTCATATTGAGACTGCAGTAACACCTCCTCGCTCTAGGGGAGAGACCTGTCTCCTTCTCGGAGGAGGATCCGAGTCCATATTGAGACTGTAGTAACACCTCCTCGCTCTTGGGGAGGGACCTGTCCCGTTCTCGGAAGAGGATCCGAGACCAAGTACTTCTGGCACTCCAACTGATCATTACATTTTCTACATAGTTTTGGATACCCTCATCACTGCCGAGAGCTACTACTTCACTTCTGAGAGCTACTACTTCACTGCTGAGAACTACTACTTCACTGCTGAGAGCTACTACTTCACGGCGCTGACACTGCTGCACATCGGCGTCGCTGTTACCTCTGCTGTGTCGACCCTGCACTCCGACTCCGCCCTCTGCTGCCTCCAGGATATAGAAGATCTGAAGACACTTACTCACGCCCACTGCACTCTTCTTACACACATACATTCACTCATCATCTTTTTTTCACTAATCGGTATTGTAAATATTATTTTTATTTTTATATAAATTCTGTTCCCCTCTTTTACCTCTTTTCTTAATCTTCTCCCTTCACATTTGTCGCTTCACGACATCGTCACTGATGCTTTAAAAAAATAAAAATTAAACCGCTTTCAAAAAAAAACTGGCCAAGTGCGAGTCGGACTCGCGCACTGAGGGTTCCGTGCCAACTTGAACTGAATTAGGGATTCTTACTTCCACTTAGCCAAAATACCACAATATTTTGTCGACCGCAAATATAACTTTGTTTTTCATAGTGTTTGTATGAAAGACAAAGTTATATTTGCGGTTGATAAAAATGTACTATATCTCAAAAACTGCTAGTTCGATTTCGCTCAAACCGATTTTCGTTGAAAGTTTATGTTAAGATCTACATCACATTTTTTTTTTAAAATTTTAACTTCCTTAGTTCAAAAGTTAGATGGGGGGACGCCCATTTTACCACTTTGGAAGCGTCTTTATCTCAAACGTTAGACTTTTAGAAAAAATGGTTTTAAGAACCTCAATGTCATTTTGAAAGACCTATTCATAGACACCCCACACGTATAGGTTTGAGTAAAAAAATTTTTTTTGGTTTTAGTTTCATGTATGGGAGCCCCCCCTATAATATCATTTTTTTTCAAATTTTTTGTACCTGAATCGGAAAGCGGAAAAGAGGATACATCTACCTACCAAGTTTCAGCGGTATGATGCTAATAGTTTCAGAATAAAGTGGCTGTGACATACGGACGGACAGACAGACAGACAGACAGACAGACAGACAGACTTGACGAAACATAAGGGTTCCGTTTTTTGCCATTCGGCTACGGAACCCTAAAAACGTCTGAAAAGCTATATATATAACGCATATTAAATTCATTTGGAGCCGGTTCATGATGTGCGTAGGCTGTTGTGCTGTTCTTAAAAGCTGGACATTAAGCACCGACTCCAATTGAATTTGATTGCGTTATTTTATTTAATATTTAATTTCTTGGTTTAAAGTTTTTAACCCATATCTCACAAACTACTGAACCGATTCAGATAAATCTTATACCATTTTCTAAGTAACAATATAAATGGACAATCAAAAAGAAAATCATTTCGATATCACTTTTTGTTTTAAGAAATCTATGGACAAACATACACTTATAAAACTTGGCATACGTGTTTAGAAGCCTAACTAGATCATCATACTCCAATATTACCCAATTTCAATAATATCACAAACATACTTACAGGTCGATTTTAGTACCACTTTTTTTGAAGTCGGTATAAAATAATGTCAACAGAATATGAAGTTTGTTTTTATTGAACGAAATATTTATAGTAAACACCTATTTATTTAGACATTGCTTGTGTTTTTATAGCGAATATTATAAAGACAATGTCTAAAATTAAATTTACTTTTATACGGTGGTTTTCATTTGTCCGTGAATAAATTAATTTGTGTGGAGTGGAAGGCTCGTTTCCCTCTATCTTTATTTTTGAACAAAGTAAAGGTATCCTCTTAATAACTGCACGGACTACTAATAAATAAACATGTTCTATTTTTAGCTGAACTCATATTTTCCTAATCTTAATTGAATTTGTACAATTACGTGCGGCTCCAGTGCAAATTAAGGCCACTCAGGGCCGTGCAGAATTAATGACTCTTTCTTGTATGTGGAAGGAGGATTTTAATTTGTTATTATACTGTTATTGTTATCACTCTCCGCCTCTACTTTAAGAACTAATAAACTTCGCTTCGCGTTGAGAGCTTACCTAACTTACCTAAGCTCAAGCCATAAAAACTAACGTATAATTCAAATATGGAACGCCATTTCGTATAAAATCTTCGTCAGATTACGCTAACTTGAACTTATAAGGACGTTGTCAAACAAGCCGTTATCCTTCAAAGAACCTTTTGTCGAACTATTCATGTGAAAACTTTTTTTTTCCATTTACAGGTAAGACACAACAACACAACTGTGCGCTACTGAATCGTAAGTTAAGATCCTTAAACCCAGTGAAAGAAATTAAAGAAAAATCACATATTAAAACTTTTCAGCGAATTTCAACATTGCAACAATTCCATTTTTGCTACGTTAGCACAAAATGAAAAATTTATCCTAATATCATGACTCCGTGAACGCTGCGCTGTGACATAACCGTCTTTATTAGAGTTAAGAGAAAGGGAAAAAATAAAAGAGTAAGTTACAAAGCTCACGTTATTTTAACAGCCGAGGCGAAACAGCTCTCGAAATGAGTTCGGCCGTCAAATAAAACTGACCTTCGCTTAGGGCTCGCAGCCGACTCGGGGCAAATATTTCGTTTCAAATTTCACAGTGCGTTAGCAAATACAATGGGGAATTTCCACGTATATTTTAAGAGTATCATTTACGCTTTGCTTTTAGGCCCGAAGGCTGGGCAATATTGAAATTTCGAACATTGTTATGAAATATGTAAATTGAATCACTGTATGTTTATTTCCTTTACGAACGACGAACGTCGTTCGTAACGTTGTCTTCAAATTTATTTAAGTGGTTAAGTATATACTATCTTTAAAACCTTTCAATACCAACCTCATTGTTAAATAGCAATGAGCGGTACTTCACAGCCGTGTGAACGATGCACATTATTAGCATAACAACTGTACAAGGACCACAGTCCAAAACGTCTATTATTCTCCATTAGCATGATCAAGATTATTTATAACGCTCTCATAACTGCCGAAAAATCTCGTCTCTAAAAATACTTTCCCTTCCCTTACGGACAAATGGAAAACCAGTTTTACGTCCAAAAATACACTTAGATGTTTTTCTTGAAAATTTACTTCTTTAAGGAAAGAAAACGAATGTTTGACGTTATTGATGAGATTTGCGTCACGGAATAAATTAAACTGAAGGTGAATTTGGTGCTGCTTCGGTATTTGAGTGTACCAAAGACTTAACAAGTTGAGTACGAATCCTGCAAGCATTTGACTTAGACATAAAGATTCACCTGGCCGATGCCTTGTTTGTGTACAGTCCCCAGCATATCAAGTTACATATTTTTGTGACATCTAACCCTTATTAAAACTGCATAAATATAATAATAAAAACTGCATAAGATACCTCAGTGCTTATCATGATGTGATGTTGTCGGTACCTACTTGCGATGTGCTCGACTACGAGTAGGCTGTTTCAACTCCGAAATCAGAAATTATATTTCGACTAACGAAACTATCTGACATTTGTTCTCCTACAAATCAGTATAGGTATGTAATCAATAAATTCGTTACGGTTAAACACACGAGTACATAACAAATATAAGATCGCTACCATTAAAGGAAGCCGAAACATATACAAAACATAAAAGTAATTTTAAACGTGTTAGTTACGCAACGGCCGATCCGAATCCGTGAAGATACCAAATGAAAAATGTTCGACGTACTTTAACTTGAAAATACTTGTGCCCATAATAAATACAGTAGCTTACTACTTTTTTCAGACTTGGCTTCAAGGAAAAGCCGCATTATGGATCGCAGGAAACCATGGCTGGTTTCACTAAACTTCCGATATTGACACCTCACCAACATTATCCAGGGTTTTAAATCTACCGTAAGAGCAGTGAAACCCCTGTTTACAAACTTTTGTTTACGTGACGTGGCCGCTTCACTAAGAACTTTAAGTTTTGCATTCGATAAGCATACTTCATAGGTTCAGCTTAACTAACTAAACGAATTTCATAAAATTGTAGGGCAAACAGTTATGTTTCTCAAGAATGTTGTCTTTTAATCAAACCACATTTATAGTTTAATAAACAAGTTAAATTTAAAATTCTCCAACAAAGCGACAACTAATAATTTCAGCGCGAAAACGCGAAATTATGAGCAGCGTAATTACTTTTAAAAAAAACTATGACTCTTTTTATGTAATACAAAAACCCTTTAAAGCAATATTTGTCTGACGGTTTATTGTGCCTGTTTTCAGAATTTCAGGTGAAAATATGAAACTCCAAAGTACACAATTAAGGTTCATTTGAGTCAGGCCGTTATTCTCAAGATAATAGATAGGTAAGTTAGGGTAGCGCCAAAGGCCGACCCATTGTTCGTCTTTTGGAACAATGAGCATGTCATTAGACAGTTTGCGAGTGTTTCAAAGATGAAATGTCCATTAGGAATTGTTGGGAGTTGTCCTTTGCGTGAAATTCAGTCAGACTCGGACTTTGTTTGCCGATCTGTGTTTGAACAGGGCCGTATCTTCAGATAATGTCCAATAGACTTGACTTGCCTTGATACTTATCCCTTAATCCCAGTTATTTATCGCACATAATTTCTTATTTTTCTGATCAATGCTTTCTTTGTTTGAGGCTTAAATAAAAATTGGGTATTTTGTAGTTATCTGCCAGTGTATTTTTCAGATCAGTAGTAAAATTTTCCTCAAGTCTTCATTAACTTCGATTTCAACGCGTAAAAGCAGAAATGGAAATATAAATCCAAGGTAAAAATCTCTCAGCGAAAAGTTTTGTCGTCCCCGGTTTTTACGATCAGCCGGTACGTTATAACGGGTAACTTTAATAAGCTACAAAATGCAAGTCCGGTCGGTTAATTTTAGGGAAATACAGCGATATTAATATTGCGCTAATGGCGGTTCAACCGGTCCGCACTGGCGGGGAATAAGCAAAATGGTTTCGAGCAAATTATCGGTCGAAACCGCAACGGGTGGAGTTAATAACATTATTTGAAAATCTGTTAAGCGATAGATTTTACTATCAGTAAATTGTTGCACCTGCTTGATATAAGTTTTAAGAGATAAAGAAGTAGGTGAAGTAAAACACACAACCATTTATAAGATAACAACGTTTGTTAATTGTTGGCATACCCCAAGCGCTAGCAATGTGACGTTTAAATTACCACATTTGAAATATTTCAAAGCTGCGCTAACGACCTCGAATGAAATCCAAATGCATTGTGCTAGTGGAACGTGATAAAGCCATTTCTCGGCAATTTTTTATCGCAACTAACTATGCGCATGATATCTGTTTTTATGCAAGAAATATTAATTGATTGTAGAGATGTCGTTGACAAATATTCATAGAATAAGGTAAGTAAGACCTTATTCTTCTTCATCCCACCTTTGTCCTAGTTCAGCTGGAATCGGCATACCTATACTTACTATCGTAATCATAAATGTTAATTAATCATGGCTTAAGTACAAGCAATGAGTTAATTAATTAAATTTCTTCACCATTTGAATAGTTCGGCCGATAACGGATTAATGTATCTGAGCGCGCCGTTATGTGCAAGAGTGCCGCGCTATAAAACCAGTTTTTAATTATATTTTGTATAATTCTATTCTATTTTTCCACTTACTTAATTCTATTGCGAATACAAAGCCGAATGCGGAAATTCAATGGAAACGATAGTTTGTTAATTGAAATTGATCCCCGACGTCGAAAGGAAATCTTTTTTAAATTATCTTTATGATAAAGAGTGCTGCATTATGGTATGTCCATCTGCAAAGTGCTATTTACTTTAAAAAGTTTAAATCAATCTCGGCGTAGTCTTTGAAATAATTACATCAATGTCAAATATTGATCAGGGTAACAATCAGCCGGGGTTCGTTTAATTAATCAGCTTGACGTAAAGTTTGCTGAGGCTGTAGTGCCCTCGAAAAGCTGCCGGTAATGAGGCTGCGGACAAAGGTTCCGCTGGTGTAGGGATAGATAAGGATTGAACCTGTTATTTTCATACTAATTAGTTCACCAAGTTTTTTATACGTGTATTCTACCTATAGTTGGGAGGGAACTGTCACATGTTTTGTGATTTTGTGGTTAAAAAGATTTTATCATTTCTTTTACGTACCGCTTGCGAGTGGGATTCACTGCCGGCATAAGTTTCCTCAGCGCGTTAGCTGAAAGGTGGGACTCACCGTTGCTTCGGCACTGGATGCGCCTGCACACCCTCAAAGGTGTATAGGCGCACACAGTGTGCGTCTACCATTTATTTATATTCAAATTAATTATTATAAACTAACACTAGTTTTTAAGATTTCGTGTACTACTAACAATCTATGGATTAAGTCCGAAATAAAAATATATTTGATTTGATTTGATAAGTGGTCCCTCGCTACTACAATTTGGACGTTTTCATGAAAGTTAATAGGCTAAGCAGACATGGTCCATCTTATGCTACATTGTCACTTAACATCAGGTGCAATCGTGGCCAATTGTCTAATCTAATTTTAAAAATATATATTGAGAGTGAAACTTCATCACATGAGATTTTAAACTTTCGCGTTGCATTACAATGAGAATGAGACATGACGAGTCTAAACACGAAACACAGTTATAAGTAAATGCTCTCACTGCTCAACGTTTCGGCTGCGTTACAACAGTTTACTCAACTCTTTAATCTTATTGAAACTTCATCTAGTTGTATCACTAGCGGCTTTTCATGGCATTGAAGAGCTTGCCTTGCTAATGTTACCTAAGAATAACATTTATTATTTTTATTACAAAGAACTGAACACTACTAAAATTCATTGCAATGTAGCTGCACTATTAATATCTCCACACCTTAAGCAATGATATTAAAATTCCTGTAAGTATTTGCTCAAAAGTTGCAAGTAAATGTATGATATTGTTGATTCAGTCTCATATGAATTGCAGATAAACACAATGGACATCAGGTATTCTGCGCAAACGGCGCGTTTATAAATTGTCCTGCCTTCGTCTCTGAGATTTAATTGACCATGTAGTAGGCCCTGCTACGCGTCCATTCACTCGCACACAGGTTTAGCGCAAGAAAGAGAAGGTAAAAAACTAGTATCCCTCCCTCCTTCCTGCGCCTCACAGCACTGCCAGCCGCCTGTCGCTCATTCGTGTCCGTGCGCGCGCGCCGTTCCGACGCACGCAGTAACCACAGCAAAAAAGAAAAAACCGTTAAGTTTTTTATTTCGTCATGCTAAACGAAAGTTACCCTAATTGTGATATTCATACTGAAAAAGTAAATTGTGAACTGAAGTTAAACGCATAACCCAGCGTGGCTGCTACATGCATGCTTTACGCTTCGCGGCCGAGCTTTTACGAGATACTAGCCAGTCCGCATTTTAACGCTCCGAATCAATACGCGATATTGATCTGTAGCAATTTTTTGGCCGAGCTGGCACGTGATGCCAGCCAGTCCTAATTATCTTGAATCGAGACGTATGGTAAGCGTTGCTTTCAATAAACCTACCCTTATTTTCATTGCGTTTCGACAAATGAAAAAAGTGAACTAATGGGGCCACAAAGGCATTTCATTAAAAATGTTAAGCAGCGCTGACGACGCGCCATCAGGGCCTCTCAGTGTGAAGCGTTCCTCGCCCACACTCATCAAGCCCCAACAGGCATCATAGTGTGTCCTGCCTGTACCAACGCGACGCCATGCGCCGTGAATTGCTTGTTTGTTACGGTGAACTACCGTCCAACAATCCTAGCGCTTCAACGTCTCGCGCTCGAAATCAGAATCCGACCAAATAAAGGTAAGGTCTTTTTTCATTAAAGCTAGCTAAGCTTGAAGCCGTACTACGTGTTACGGGCTACCGTATTCCATTCGTGGTAAAACCACGACCGAACACTTGACTCAGTCAATCTTTTGACATAGATTGGAATTGAGTTTAATGTGAGCTTTTACACTTACAAACAAAAGGAGCAATATATACGTTTTACTAAGTACTTTTTTTTTGTAAGCACCGAAAAACAATAGTGGCTGCAGATTTATTTCAAATCTAATAAATTTATAATATAAATTTTATTTATTTAGTACATTTTTACCTGAAATTGTAAAAATGAAAGACTTAAAAACACTATAACTGCCTAGACTGATAAACATAAGTACGTATAGTGCCACCTGCGATGCGGTGCACGCTCCTTATTTTTTTCCCCAAAGCTCTAAAAACGGTACTATATACATCGATACTACATAGCTCACAATATTATGGTCCTATGTCTGCAATTGATTACAACTCTTTTTTATTTATTTCTGGCTAATGGCTATAAAACTTGTCTTGCTAGACAATGCTATGGAAAACATAAATACTTAAATATCGAAGTTTACGGATTGTATAAAAAGAAGACAATTATTATTTTTTAAGTAAGCAAGTTTTTACTTACATTTCTGATTTCTACTCAATGCATATGGTTGGGTCCATATAAAAATTATGTAAAACTGATTTTATTTATAGCTCACAATTGAAATAGCTATGCTAATAATATTGAGCTTTGCTCATTAACTGGCATTTGTATGATTCTGAATGGTGGAATATTTACAGTAGGTACTTATTCAATCTTGAAATCCAACTAAGATTTGCTTCACTCCTCAGTTAATAATTCGGTACAGCTTAGATTTTATTAACCGACGTAACAACAACCAGCTGGAAAGCGTAATGTGTTTTTGGTTTATACCAATGAGTTTTCTTGTTAAATTGCAAAATCAATATAGCACTACCGTCATATTCGATTTAAATAGGTAGACGGTAATTAATTGTTTTTAGACGCTATTTTATTTTTCGAAAAATATGGTGTGATATGCACTAAACTTTTCATGTATGCTTCTAAGATTAAATCGTCGCAAAGTTCGGTACTTAATGTGGAGTCTGAAAAACTAAATAAAGATCTGTGTCCATTATCTTCAGAAAAGGCGATGCCTGAGCCACCGCCAACAAAAAATTGTGACAACCATAGGTCAACTTGAATTGACTTTAGTTTTTTATGGGCTTGTTTTTTTTCTCACCATTTACCACCACAAACACCACCGAAGAATAATTCAAACATAGAATGACCTATTGTTTGAAGTACTATTATTATTCTTTATATTTTTTGGCTATATTTATTCCACTATTTACACACCTACGTTAAAGGTTGGATAAATAAAAGACATGGTCATTATTGTACAAGTTACAAAAATCGATCTTTTTAAAACAAAAGGCAGCAACGCAGCATCAAACCTAAATTGCACTACAAGCATCTAATTTGAGTTATTGGGAATATAAACTATGCATATTTTTCCCACTATATTCTGTGATTTAAGAATTAACTTTATCGAGTAAATATCTTCTCTTATCATCAGTTTTTTTGCCAACTAATCACATACACCCACTCCACAACCATCTCCCCAGCAAAGCCACTATGATATTAAGAAACCATTCATATGGAAACATTGCTGCATTAACTATAAAACAGATTATTTTATTTTATGAATTGTATCGTTTAATTGATGTTTAAAAGTATTGAATATACTATGTTAAATAAATTTTCAAAGGAAATCTTGTCTTAATATTCACCAATTACTTAGGTATGGTGAAACAATTGCCGACCACAAAATAATAACCAATCATGGTCTGCCAAGTTTTAACATATTTTTTGCAAATATTATTTTTTACGCTCGTTCTTATACTCTTGCGCCGTAAGACGTCGAGTAGTTCGACGATTTATTTATAAAACCTGAAAGTAATTTATTTGTAACAAAGAATAATGCTTGAATCTTTTTATTTATCATTTATATTTGAGGGTGTTTTAATATGTATGAAACCAGTGTTCCCTGACATCGATCTATGACATACTTGTTGTAACACGACATATTCATTTACTTTTGGACTTCTTGTCACAATAGGTACCCTAATTTTGAATCATCAAGATTTATTTTACACTGCTCATAATATTGAAACAAGTCTCATCTGAAGCCAAATAAGATACAAATACATTGGCGGCACAATAATTGCGGAAATGCACATTGCCATTACCCCCAAAAAAGAAGAATAAGTCACAAATATTTGTCAAACTCATGGAAAATATAAACTTAAATAAAAATAAAGTATCTCATCAAAACCAAATCGATAAGATAGGATCGCATTTTTTTTTTTTGTAACCCTCAGTAATTCAGACATATTTTATCCAGTCAATATTTATGAGTATTTTTTTTTCCGACTATGCGCCGACTATCGAATACTCGGCGAACATTCCTGTGCTGGAAGTCTAAAGCGTCATGTTTGATATTTCGCGTAGATAATTTCAATATTTTGATTTTCTACTTCATCTAATATCCTTCTAACTTACATAGATAAATCTTTAGTAAATCTAAAAAAAAAAAAATTTAAGCTTGATTAAAACATTATTCTCAATCAGTAAATACACGAAAATACCAATTTTGTCTCAGCTTTTTTCGAGCGCCAACTGGTGTTTTTTACACGGAACTATGTCGAGACTTCCGCGCCTGGTTGATAAGTTAAATATTAGGCAAACGTCGGGTTAGGTGGTACCAAAACTTCTATCGGAGAAATCGTTTGCGCTCGTATTACCTTATAAAGCCACAACGCCCCCAGAGGTCGTTTCCAAGCTTCTTTAGAAAAAATTTAAATCACTCAATCATTACCTACTTCCTTAATGCTTTCAAGTTTTGATAACGATAATATTTCAAATTCATTGAAGATCGTATTCTAATTGTAACCCGGAAAATAATAATAGCGTTGATATACACCGATGAATACATCTAAAATCTTATATACCCACAAATGAACCAACTATTTTTTTTTACCAATCATCTTACACTTATTACAACAAATCATTTTCTTTATAATTCAAAATTCGAATAATAAGTATTTTGTTTTCGGTATACGGCTGAATATATTTCAAACAGCTGCATAAATACATAAATACCCAATACTTAAAAGTAATCGAATATCATGCGTGTATTTTATACAAATCTATGATTGTAAAATACGTTAAAACTGTAAGACAAAGAGACTCTCCAATACGCCCGTTAAGTGCATTAAAAATGATAGGGCGCTGGATGAGAAGTATTTCTGTATGTAGCTTTCGCAATCTGTCTCAACAATACGTATTCCGAATTTATTTGAAATTTTTATAACAGACCAAAAAAAAAAAAAGGAACTAAGAAATTTTCGTCCTATTTCAGTTAAGATTACTAAAATCATTATTATATTTACATATTCTTGGAGTTTAACATTAATAAAATATATATATATATAATATAAAAAAAACTAATAAATATCTTCTTTCTTTCCCATTAAAGAAATTACTTATCATGCACCCATAACAATAGTGCATAAAGCCAAACATGGTAACATAAAACATTTTTGTTATTTAAATGATCATTTTAATAATCAAAGATTACGAGGTATAGAGGTGTCAACTTATTTTTGTAACAACATTGATTTACTCCGAACATCTACATGGTCAATTAAATCTCAGAGACGAAGGCAGGACAATTGGATGATCAAACGAACTTACCTGTAAGTGAAGTTCGATCCAAATTGTCCTGACTTCGTCGAAGAGATTTAAGTTCCCACCCTTCCCAATTCCCATAGGTACGTGTATTTTCTGCAAAAATTGTTGCCACCCGTACCATAAATCAATGTTGTACATCTGGAACATCAGTCTCCTTGCTCTGAAATGAATGAGCGACAGGCGGCTGGCAGTGCTGTGAGGCGCAGGAAGGAGGGAGGGATACTAGTTTTTTACCTTCTCTTTCTTGCGCTAAACCTGTGTGCGAGTGAATGGACGCGTAGCAGGGCCTACTACATGGTCAATTAAATCTCTTCGACGAAGTCAGGACAATTTGGATCGAACTTCACTTACAGGTAAGTTCGTTTGATCATCCAATTATGCTCGGAATCGCGATGCATAAAATATTGCGGTGATGACCATGTATCCAAGTGGACGTTTATGGTTTGTTTTTGACTTATCACATCAATTTATTACAAGCATATTATGTGCTTTCAATTTATTGATTATTTCATTAGTAGGTAAGTAGATGCACTATTGTACGCTTCCTTTATAAGTACTCGACTTAAAAACTTTTTTTAATGGAAAACCCTTCACATCCTTTAGATTACACCATAGAGTCAGTAATTTGAATTGAAATAGCTTCTGCGTATTTAGTATCGGTGGCTTTTGACGTAGAATATTTTCTAGCGAGTGACCCTCATCGCTAATATTATGTAAAGTAGCAGACCATTAGCCGGGATAACTGGCGCGTGCCTTTTCACGCATGGAGCGATGAATATAAAACCCTCACAGGTCACATGTATTACACATTTTATCAATTTTTTCGAATCTTGATCGTAGTGGTTTTAATGTTAAGTAAAAAGTGGTTAACTTACATAAGTTCAGCTAATAAAGCTTTTAGACTCCGGTAATCTCTAGTTACACCAAGTTACTGAAACTTAAGTCTTAGGCTTCTGGCTGATAATGATGGTTATGATTTTTTTTAATGGCTTTCTTGGAGCTATAACGTCGACAATAGGCATACTAAAGCCAAGCTATACTTAGGTATTAATATTGCAACACTACGAGTATTACTGTAGTATCTATACAAATTATACAAAGAAAGAGTTATGAATACTTTATCCATTTTCGACTGTATAAGGATGACTTGTCACATCTAATTATTATGAACTCTACATCCCACCGGACAACGTTTTCACGTCGAGTCAGGTGCGCTCAGCATCAATCATTGTCAAGTCCTTTTGCAATTTACCCTCGAAGTTTTCAGGCCCATTTTATTTTGCTGAACTTTCCTTCTTTTGAACTTTGATGAAAATTTTGGATCTTCCTAAAGATAAAGGGCAATATTCCCTTTATTTAGAAGTAACCACTTCTTCAATATATCACACCCTTGCCTTTCATTTCCATTGCTGGATCAATTACACGAGGCATTCACCACAAAATTCATAATTACGTCACATAAACGTCGGTAATAAACCACGTTTGCCGCCAAAACCGTTTCTGAGTACTGACATTCAAGTCTACATAAATATCAGAAGTAGGTAGGTAGATATGTAAGAGAAGGCTTGCCCTGTAATTTTCATTGTGTGCGGGTTGTAATGTGCGTAGAGATAAGCAAAGTTACGCGTTTCGGCCAGATCCGGACTAGGATGGATAATTTATAAAACAGAAACTGCAATTTATGGCTCAGGCTATTCATTCTGTTCTAAACAGGGTGTTGTTTTGGTCAGCGACGAGCGACTCAGGGATGATAATACGAGTTTTGCTTATTTTAAAAACAACATTTCTTTTAATTTTTTTGCAAGTTTTATAAGAGAAAACCTCTTTACTATACCTCTAAAAAAATTCAAAATGAATGGGGAAACGAAATACTACGACGTGGCTAGTAAGCTACGAGTAGGCGACCTGGTGTTGATAGTTTTAACTCGCCCGCTATATCGTTATGAAAAATTTACTTTGTGGGTTTTTTTTAATTTAAAAAAATATTTTTTTTATATATTTTTTAGCATCAGTATAGTTTGTACAACCACCCATGAGTCGCTCGTCGCTGACTAAAACAACACCTTGTATTTATTACACCACTTACGATACGTTGTTGAATTTTCAAACATAATTGGACGTAGATTAGTAAAAACGTTCCAACCCACAACATGTCCAAAATTGAGTTAAGTACGCCATTAAGATCAGCTGGCATAGTACTACCATCTAGCGAAATTACTCTGAAGTAGCTTGTTTGTATGCACTAATACAGCTATGGTGGTCCAACCCACACATATGACAGGCGTCATTGTGAAAAACGCAGTAAGGTTCTAACCAGTTTGAAACGTTTTTGTCTTTTAGCTTTTATAAGACATGCGTTTATTTCTATTTTAACTAAAATGAACTAAGCCATTTGAAACGTTTTTGATATTATTATACTGTTGATATTTGCTTACTTTACGCTACCACGAAAACGATCTAAGCAGCCTGGAACGTTTTTGAGAAATCAATATAAAATGTTTAAATCTGATTCACGAAAACGATCTCAGCTGCCTGGAACGTTTTTGAGAAATCAATACAAATGTTTGAATCTAATTCACAAAATAGCCGTTAATGTTTATAATATAATAAAAAACGTACCACAACGTTTTTATATAATTTCAACATTACGGGCTATTTTCAAAATTTATTGTACAATTTACTCATATAATATAAACCTAGTAAGCATGAAAATCATATTATTTCTAAGTTCAGTAAGGTAGATTAAATATTGGGAATCGCTAAATTGACTAAATTGAGCTTAAACTGACGATTTTAGATTATGAATCTAGGGACTTATTCTGGGTGGCAACACTGCAGGGATGCGCAAATCATGTCCGGAACTGGATTGAACCTGGAACTAGAACTAATTCTGCTAACAGAAGG
The DNA here is from genome assembly GCA_963584085.1 of Pyrausta aurata. Lineage (NCBI taxonomy): Eukaryota > Metazoa > Arthropoda > Insecta > Lepidoptera > Crambidae > Pyrausta > Pyrausta aurata. Next base: position 12,144,518 of record OY757252.1, on the reverse strand, counting down.
AAGGATGTCTGTCTCATTCCTAGATTCCTGTAACAAATCACCATTATGTCTGCTCGTCCTATCCTGACATCATAATCTATGATATCACTTAACTCATCAACATTGCATCTGTTCCAGTCATACACTAAAGCATTAAGTAAATCATACATTTAGCAAACTTCAACAAATCCCGAAGGATATGGGGATGTCAGCGTCACATGACCAATTTCGACATCATCTGGTATGACCAGTTGAATCCCTTCAACCAATCCCGAGGATTATGGGGATTCAGCGTCAATCGCCCAGGATAAACCAATTGTAGGAGTAACCAAGATAATCCAAACCATTAACAAAATACAATCCATCACTATTTTCAACATGGGTATACAATATCAGGTTCCTTGTTCAATCCATCAACTTTTGCAACATGGTTACACAATATTAGATTCCTCATAATAAAATGATCACGCAGACAGCTAAGTTATTCTTAAAAAAATAATGCCCATGCGAAAACATACCAAGGCTTACGAGCCATCTTCCTGAGTGTGAACGACTGCAAATCCGACTTCCAAAGTCTCAGAACCAAAGTACCTACGCGCTATAGGTGTCAAAACCTGCTGTCAAACAAAAGGAACGGACTCACCAGAAGAAGTTTCTAAGGTTCGCCTTGATGGGCGAAGTCCACATAATAGATTTCTTGGCCATAGCTCTATCGTTATTCTATACCAATTAATCAGGTCCAAGTTTATAGCAAACGTAGCAGGCAGGTAACTGCTGTCGATTTCACTTGCATTCAGTTTTTTTTTGTTTTGTTTTTGTTTTCTTCTTCAATCTCCGACACGGCCATCTCTAACATCGCACACGTCTCTGTGCAAGGCAGCTGATGATGACAGCCTTCACGTCAAAGTTGCCTCTCGTAAGGAATATCGGATTATCTGAAAAGCCATACACCACAATACAGTAAACAGGTCTTCACTTGGCCTTTCCTAACCCAAGCAGCACTAGATTGTATAGCTTCTCTGCCTTGTACTTTTTAATTAAATCATAGAACTTTAATAGCAGTCTAAATTACTCTTACGTTAATGTTAACGTTGCGTTACGTTAATGATAACTTTGTAATCACCAAAAATTTTCGGATTAACAACTGGGAACAACGCTACACACCTCACAGTAAATTTTACAGACTACCAGAGTGCGTTCACATCGCACACATCGACGCGCTTCTGCTTGGCTAACTCTAAGCCTAAAGCTTCTGGCTTGAAGTAACTCCATGTCATTCGCAATGTAACGGACTTGAATCACGATGAAGGTGCCTTGAAGTTTCTCCCTTTTTCGCTAGTCTGACTTGCACTTGGCGTCAATCGTGTCACTTCTTAAGTTCTGTTTGACGTGGCCGCCCGGCAACCATCAACTCAATTCCGTTATAGTAACGTCACTTGTCACCCTTCAATCCAACCATCAATATTCGAAGACGAGTCTACACGCCAACCTGACTTATGATCGTCCTCAGGCGTGAAACATCATATTCATTCCTGGATTCCAGTAACAAATTACCATTACGTCCGCTCTTCGTATCCTGACATCATAATCTATAATCGAACCCAAACAGCTACAACCAGTATGTCACTGATACATTTAGCAAACTCCACATGGCATTCATCTGGTCCACATGACCATGACAGACTGAAGCAGTAAATTCGACTTAGCTGGTTTACATAACCAGGATCTCTCAATTAACTCTGCTGATCCACATAACCAGGATTTCTCAACTCTGCTAGTTCACATAACTAGGATCACAAACATCTCCATCTGGCCCTGACTATTGAATCCATTCAATCAATCCCGTAGGATATGGGGATATCTGCGTCAAGCGACCAGGATCCACATCATCTGGTATGACCAATTGAATCCCTTTAAATAATCCCGAAGGATATGGGGATATCAGCGTCAAACGACCAGGATCGACATCATCTGGTACGACCAATTGAATCCCTTCAATTCAACTAATACCGAAGAATATGGGGATGTCAGCGTCAAACGACCAGGATCAACATCATCTGGTATTATGACCAATAGAATCCCTTCAACCAATCATCAATATTCATAGACGAGCCTACGGAGACCGACATCCTTAGTGTTATTAATTATTTGATTAAAAACTGTCTGAATAATATGTTTTTTTATTTAATCTATTTAGTTTTATATTTTGAAACGTTTTTGAGAAATATATAAAGAAACGACATCCAAGAAAATTATAATTAATTAAAAACGTTCCAAGTCTAATATTACGTTTTTTTGTAATAAAAATATTAAAAAATATGTATTTTATTAATGTACAAAAAGGGTATCAATATTATGCTTCAGATCATCAATGACTTAACTCAAAATAATAAGCTATCACAAAAGACTGCACAATTTAACTAAAAAAAATCATTACTCAAAACAAGCATTATGTGGGTTGGAACGTTTTTACTAATCTACGTCCAATTAAAGTTTAAACAAGCGTTGAAATAAAAAACTGGAGATTTTCTCACAGCTCGCTCACTAAAACGGTTCTACATAAAACTGTTCCATACTTGTGAGGGTATCCAGCTTAACAAGTTATAAACTCGCTTATGTAGATAGAACTGACAGTAATAAAAAAATAACCCCGACCTACATACAAACATACAGGGGGTCAATTCCCCTATTTCGGCATCTAGAGGTACTGTTGGACATGCGTTGGACTACAGTAGTGCTATTGTAACACATCATTGAAAAGTGACACTGAGTGACACGGGCACGTCAGTCCGGATCAGTGTTGCCAAGTAAAGGTACCATGTTACACTATTGATAATAATCGATTCCATACCTATATTAAATAGCAAAAAAGGTTTCATTTACAAAACTTGCATGACGTCACATTGACACTTGACTTTAACATTTTTTTGTAATTTTACCTTTGACAAGTTACGGCTTTGGACTACTGGAAAATGCGCGGCCGAGTTTGTTTAAACGGTAAAGTAATAGGCACATTGAGTGAATATAACAGAACCGTCGTAGAATCCAGTTTAAAAATACAATGGAAAAAAAGGGGCATTTGTCCCGTTGAGCCTACAAGCGGATAAGCGAAATAAAGACTACCAAAGGAGTACCTCGCTATTATTGAGTAAATATTTTTCATGCTTAGATAAATAACGTTATTTCAACGGTATTTATAACTCATTAGTTTTACCGACATTCCCAAATGTCATCCTGCAGTTCAAAATAAAACCCGCCAAGTGCGAGTCGGACTCGCGCACTAAGGGTTCCGTGCCAACTTTAACTGAATTAGGGATTCTTACTTCCACTTACCCAAAATACTACAATATTTTATTGACCGCAAATATAACTTTGTTTTTCATAGTGTTTGTATGAAGAACAAAGTTATGTTTGCGGTTGTTGAAGATGTGCTATATCTCAAAAACTACTGGTTCGATCTCATTCAAACCAATTTTCGTTGCAAGTTTTTGTTGAGATTTACATCATATAGTTTTTTAAAAATTTTCACTTTCTTAGTTCAAAAGTTAGATGGGGGGACGCCCATTTTACCACTTTGGAAGCGTCTATATCTCAAACCTTAGACTTTTCGAAAAAATGGTTTTAGAAACCTCAACATCATTTTTAAAAACCTATCTATAGACACCCCACACTCATAGGTTTGAGTAAAAAAAATTTTTTGCTTTTAGTTTCATGTATGGGAGCCCCCCCTTGAATATCATTTTTTCTTACTTTTTGTACCTTAATCGGAAAGCGGTGAACAAGATACACCTACCTACTAAGTTTCAGCTGTGTGATGCTAATAGTTTCAGAATAAAGTGGCTGTGACATACGGACGGACAGACAGACAGACAGACTTGACGAAACTATAAGGGTTCCGTTTTTGCCATTCGGCTACGGAACCCTAAAATGGAAACCAAGATCAGGCTGTATGGCTCTGTTCCATTGCCTTTCTCTTTAAAGGGATAAACTCAACGACTTCTATTGTCATAATGACAAAATAATGACTTTGATTTGATGTTAGATGACACAATTATTTATTTATTTTCAAAATGTTTTTCAAGCATCGATATAATTTTCTATCTCAATGTTTTCAAGCTTATTCCAACTAAACCGCGGGACCACACGTGGATTTCACTCGCGCCCTAAAATAAAAGATTGATCAGTGATTCCTGTACCTTTGAAAAGTTTTGAACAAATTGTGATGTGAGATTTTCCTCTTATATGTATGTTCCTCATTGATAAATTTGTTGCAGAATACTAGAGCGCCTGACGAAGAGGATTTGATGATGAAGGACGTTTATAAATCTTTGACGTTAATAAGAAGCGTTGAAAAGTACCTCACCATTCATACCGTTTTCATTGGAAATAAATCTAAATCTTTATAGTTTTTAATACGTTAAATAATTTGGAGGCTAGATACATTGTGTAAAATTGATATTTATTACATAAATAGGTTTATCCATTATCAAATCGTTTCAGGTAAGCTTTGACAATGAACTAAAACAAATTATCTCCTTGATCACAGCGTTAATGCGCTTATCGATGCATTGAACGTACTCATGTGATGATTTTTCACAAATTAAATTCTATTTATTGCCACATAATCGTGTACTTTGCAGAAAAAGTTATTGTTTAACAAAATTTTGTATTATACATATAAATGCTCAGTGACAGTAGTTACATTGCCAGTCATAATGACAGACATGACATTGTCAAACTCAAAAAGTAAACGAGTAAGAAGATAGGTCCACAAGCAAGAGAAAGGGAGATGGCAATGGGAGTAGCACAATCTGTGTACTATGGAGCCACAACGAAGCAACAACTCATCTGAGTAAGTGAGTGAGAAGATGCTGCCATAAGCAAGAGGAAGAGAGATAGAAAGCGACGTGCAGCAGTCGTGGGTCAACAACGCAGAAATATATTTTTTTAAACCATTTTCGATATTTTTTTTCGTCATTTTGATTTGAACTTTTTTAAAACATATTTTAACAGCTCTGGGTATCTGACCTTCTAAGCCATTCGTTTTAATAGTACTGCCAAAAATCAGACTAGGATGAGGTGAGGTGAGGAAACCAACGGTTTTGGTATCGCGTTGTACATTCTTAGATTTTTACCGACTTCAAAAAAGGAGGTAATCCATTTTGAGCTGTATCTATATGATATCGTTAGAATTTGATAAAAATTGAGTATATTGATCTTCTTGTTGTTGGCTTCCGAAGACGTGTGCAAAATTTCGTAAGTGTATGTATGTTTATATGTTTGTCTCAGGATATCTATAAAAGAGAAATCATAGCAAGGTGATTCTTTTTTAGTTCAGTCAGGTATATTTTAACATAGGGTACTTGTAAGTTTAATTAAAATCGGTTCAGTAGTTTTTGAGATATGGGTAATAACTGAAAATCATGAAGTAATTATTAATTCAACTCCCTTAAAAAATCTGACTTCAAAGCTGAAATAACGAATTTGTTTTCTATTTTGCAGAAACCGATTCTTTTGGAGTCGGTGCATGATTTACGACTGCTGGTGTACTTACGTAAGCTCGACATTATGCTCCGACTCCAAAAGGATTTGTTTCTCCCAAGTAGAAGACGAATGCGTTATTTTTGGAAAATATAAGACACAATTATGTCAAACTCTTTATAATAATCCAATTAATTTTCAGGCGTAAAGCAAGTCAAGAAAGAAAACTCGCTAGATTGTTATGCTGACAAGAAACATTAAACACAGTACTGAAAATTTTCAAGTTCTAGCTTATAAAACATGTTCCTATTGTGCGTAAAAAATATTCTTCATACTTCATAGCATAAAATTTTATAACATTATAGCATTTAAAAGAATAGTAAAAGAAGAAAGAATAATAAAATAAATCGATGTCTATTAGTCTGTACATTTTAAATGGAACAAAATAATTCACTGTAAACCGAAATAAAATATAGTAATTAGATTTCAATATCATGTATTGTGATCACTTTACTTTAGGAGAAAGTTGATTAAATAAATAAATCTTGGCACCTTTCTATCAGCATACATTTATTTTATAAATAAAAATGGGTCGATACGAGTAGGTCACGTCACGTCGTGGTTTACTGTACACATCATTCACAAAGGGTTCATTCAGCTACATATAGCTACTGTACTAGCACTTTAAGTATCGACATTGAAATTATCTTCTTGGTCTCCGAACCCTAGGCTTAGATATAAGTTAGAGTGCTGCATACAAAGTAGGTATGTAGGTATTTCTCTTTAAAAACTTAGTCACAGTGAGGCACCTCGGCTGCACTTTACCGTCGATTACTGCGTGCGTCCCCTGCAAGTCGTTTGTATTTCATAAAATGTGGAGATTTTATTAAAATTTTGTGGATTTCAAATAGGGGTAAATTGGGGTAAATTCGTGCAAAATAGGAATGACAGACCAAAAAGTGACAAACTTTGACAAAAATAAAACCAATAATATGTTTTTTTTGTGACTCTCGTTGCCTGTGTTCACGGGCATAAAATTATAAAATGATTTTGCATTTGGTTTATTTATTTTCATTAACGTATATTTTACTATGATTTCACATTAAACTTTTGTATTTGATCTTTATGTGATGAACTTTCTCATATTTTACTTTCATGATGATGGATGGGTGATGATTACCACTTCGCAGAATTTGAATGAGGATAGGTACCTATCATCCAATTACGTGCATGTGAATAATTCTTTAACTTATTGAAGTTCCTACACTCATCTATACACCTCGACAAAAACTATATTTTGTAATTTTTGAAAATTTTTATACAATACTTAGTAATTTTTTTTGACAAACAATTTTAAAAGCTATTACCGTACTATAGGATCGAAATTATAAAAATTGATTGTCAATGTCAAGGAGCTGTCAAATTAGTTGTCAAAAAACCACCGACTATAGTAGCACAACTAAGTCACTACAGCAGCCGCTGTCAGAATAGCGAGGTGTATTAATAGCACGCTCGTTGTACAATTGATGCACAACTCGGTGACGACGCAATTAGTAGAATTGAGGCCCAGATTTTACTTATCTTTTTATAAACCAATCTGTGTTTTTTGTGAATAGTCTCTTTCTCAGAGTTAGAATACCCTGACTTCTTCTGGGTTAGCTCGCTCCCTCATCGACTAAACCATGCTTAATACGGCATAGTCGGTTCAAGAGTTTGAGCGAACTTATTTCAAATATAAAAAGTTAACAAGAAAATTTTGAAGTCCGTCCCTGTATTCTTCCGAGACGCCACGTGTTTGCACAAAATTGCTCCATCTTACGATAGCTCGCCGCGGAAAGTCTCCCTTCTGTAATCTACGGCGGCGTCGTTCATGCTCCGTTACTTGCGGCGAATAGATGACATACAGTAATTACCACACATTCCAATTACACAAATATCCATTCGGTTTTAGTGGCATTATAGGCTAAGACTGTGCTTAAGGACTTAATAACCTTTTTTGATACGGGTTGGCGCTTCACTTCAGACTTAGTTAAACGTAGCTAGACAGACGCCATATTGTAGCCAGCTCACCCAAACTAAATCTGAAACTATGACTTGAAAGTATTAGAGCCTTGCAAAACACTTACGCGTAATAGGTTGAAAGATCCACACTTTTGTTGTGAATATTATAAATGCAGAATAGCAGAGATTACTTACTACAATTTTGTTAAAAAATATCCGAAAATAGTAATGGTCCAAGTGGAAAAGGCGTAGATAAACAAAAAGGCATTTCTTTCCAAGCGTTCTTGGCAACGGCTTTTTTCGGCAAAATGAAAGAACACAAAATAATTAGGTCAAGTGAGAATTTTTCGCTTTATGTTTACATAACAAAGGCAAGATTACCAAGTTAATCCTTTGTCTACGTAAATGAGTCATGTTATTATTAAAGCTAGCTTTGGAATTCACACTTTTACACACGCGAAAATTTTTACTATTTTTGTGGAAAAAAGAAGTAGTAAATGATATCACAATTTTATTCAAACATTAAAACAACTTAAATTGACCATAATATTGTTGCCGGAATAGCCCATCGATCTAAACGTAAAAATTTCGTCAGTTAATAGGCACTTACGTAGTCAATACTGTGTATGACACGCCATCGAGTGGCCTTTAGTGGATCATAAAAATACCTCACCTGGCCGTTAGGATGCCAGGGAATAAACTCGGAATTGCTTGTTTCCTATACCGTGACATAAAAGACGATTTGACCTGAGCCATCTAAGTTGCGGTGCAAGATAGTTGCATAGATTGTACCACTGTAACGCAGTTAACTGCTCAGTTTTAAACTTGTAATGAGTTTTGCGTGGCCATACCCATATCTATACCCAATAGTTTATTGGTCTAGCTAAACAAGTGGCGAAATAATTCAATACGTTACTACTTAACGCTGTTCCTTATTTCTGTCAACGTTCCTTATTAGGACAAAATATGATACTTTTAAATAAATATAACTCGAAACAAATGCTATCACAAAACGACAGCACTGTTGTTAGGCTACAAAGTGTAATCTTTGGAAAGTAAACGACTATGGCTCTACACTTGGTAGAGTAACAGTCCTAATCTGTCCGGGGACAGCCGCGAGCGATTCCCCGCGACATCCCACACACGAAGTAGTGATCAACTTCGTTGGGTCTATCGATTTGTCTTTTACTTGTTATTTGGTCAGCGGCAAGTTATGGTAAGCCAAAATAATTAAATGTTATACAGCAAACATCACATACATCGCTCTGATCCTTAAATATCCTACAGTAATCGACCAAATAATAATTAAAGTAAATATATAGCACGATAGTTATCAATTATTATTGAGGACACTAATGGCGTAGTGGTATAAGTCATGGGTTAATTTTATGGGGTATTTTAACATTTAAGGGAGACGCCCCCGTCATAAAATTCGTAACATAAGGTGGAAAATTTCTTACTTCAAAACCATGACAATTGGTGTGTTGTCTGGCGCATGTTTATATTGATGTAATTATCATACTTAGCACTATAGCACAATCAAAAGTCTAAACCCGATCTTCTTTTGGTAGAGTCATTACCTCGTCGGCTGTAGTTTAAAGTTTTTATAGTAAAATTTGTATCTAATCATCAAAATGCTTACTGCTGTCTTACAAGTAATGGCAAAGAGCAAAGGATCCTGCTTATACGTACATTATGCTTTTGCAATATTTGTCTAAACAACAAGTTATTTAATAATGTAGTGCGCGGTTGCCAAAGAGGTGTGGGCGAGCCCTTCTTCCAGTCACGTCATCAAATCAGGCGCATGACGTTATTATGATCTTTATTCATGAGTTCGGAAAACTCAAAGCAAATTGGGTTGACGCAAATTTTGATAATCACGGATTCTTGGCGCCTATGTGTGTTGTTATTCATGTTATGTTAATGAGATTTACATGTAAAAATTATCGATATAGAACTAAAGTAAATACACGGTGTGTGCGGCAGAATCGTTTGCTTTTTGCAAATAATCAACATGCCGTTATTCGCGCTTGAAAAACGATGGATATTTTTATTTCCAATTATCACGATCTCGTAAATCATAATTTCCATTAGCACATTTAATTTCCTTGTAATCACGGCGGGCAGACGTGGTTAAGAACGCACGAACTTTATACATTTCTAATCATTTCTCAGCAATCCACTGAAGAGTGGTTATGATGTGGATTGTTTGAGTAGATAGGTATTTACTTAGTTACCATGCAAAAAAATATATTGACAAATAATGAAACAAACAGTCTGTCGGATTTTGTATCAAATGTAAAAGTGCATTAGATACTGTGCTGAAAAACGAAGAATTTTATAAGATTGCACATAGCTTATAGTGTACGTTGTTATTTTTAAACCCCGACGCAAAAAGAGATGGACATTATTTTCTATGTATCTATTTGTGGTATCGTATCGCAGTCCCAAATGGATTAACTGATTTTCTTTTGTTTTTTTTTTGTGTCATAGGTAATTTTATCCTGAGTGTTCTTAACTATGTTTTATGAAAATGTGTTCAGTTGTTTGAAGACCATCAGCTCTTTTCTAGTTTCTAATTGTCCGATCGATTCGAAATTTGGTACCGTGTTTTTCAATGATATTGAAAGTATATGGTGGAGTAACCATGACCTAATCAGCCGTTTGAAAATGAACAGCTCTTTAATTCTTGATGAAGGGATCTGACTACCTTTCATATATATTATCGATTCGAAAATTGGTATCGTGTTACTTCAATGATATTAAAATAACATGGTTAGATAACCATGACTTTAAATATGAAATGTGTCGGGGGATTTTTAAATTTATAATTTTGGATTATCAAACAACAAAATAATCACAACTTTCATTTCCCCGCGCCGCGCTAAGCAGTGATAGTTTACGACTAACCAATTAGTGTAATACCTGGCCATGTTATTCATTCCCAAGCCATCTCGGCTTAATTAGTGCAACTATAAATCTCCATTAGTGGACCGGATACACGCGAGTCCCCTGCAAAGCGAGCCATTAAAGTTCACATACAAAGTAGGAATGGGCAGAGATGTCACTACTCCGCAGCTTTGGTTGGCTTATGGTTCAAAACCATGAAGCTGAAGATGTATACCATAAACTCTAAAACGTGGGTCAGCTAAATGCACGCCAGCATTTGATAACGTACCCTTTACAGTGCACATTACATTTCGGGCACCTATTTGTATAGCTCCCCCATATACGGATGGTAACTGCCTATAAATCACTACTACGATTTTTATCGTTTGGACGCCGGGTCGGGTAAATGTAGAAATTATAATATTTATACATTGTTACGGGTCTACATTCTTTGGGAGCAAAGCAATGTAGGTATGTGTCCAATTTCTATTTTATTTTTTTGCTACGTATCATTTTCAAATGTCACACATTCAGTGCGGCCAACAATGGTGTTAATTTTATAAGTCACTACTGATTCTGTACTGTAGAATTGTTTATGCTGGTAATATTTGTGTTGTGTCTAACCGGAATGAGCCAACTCAACCAACTTCTTCGTTGTTATCGACAACACATTTCTCTAGAGATACAGGCACTCTGATATTGATGCTATTGCCTGAAAATTCGATGCTTCAATTTGCCATTTGTTCTCTTGTTCAATTTCAGCGAAACCCGCAAGAATTCACTCCTTTTGTTTTACATAACATATTGTTATATGCGATGAAATGACACCACATTATTTTTCCTCCTACTACCTACCTATATCTTTCGGAATCACATTCTGTTATCTGTCTTTATAATTTGTTATGACTGTTGTATTAAATAACCTTATTTTATTTTTGAACTACTATTACTAACGTAGGGCCTTGACAGCCTTACAAATTTCTTGCGCCATGATTTGACGTCACTTGGCATCAATGTTTATAACATTTAAAATTGACATTCAAATTTCAAGGAATACGACACAATCTTTTTATCGAGTTGCGACAAATTCTTAAAAAAACTTATGACATTTACTTACATAATAAAACAAATGACAGTCTTATTTAAAATACGACGCCGATGCAGGATTATTTTTATCATCTGTGATTCGCAAAAATTTACTCTCGTTCCGAAGAAAACAATGCAATGTACAACCAGCCAGTGTTTTTCTCGCACAATAACACGTCGGCGAGCTGACAGGCGTGAGGCGATGTTACGGCCCCGCCAACGTCGAAACCGAGCGTGAAGAAACTAGATTGATGGGGAGCGGAAAACATCGGCGCTGAAAAAGAGATAATACAGCGCCTTTAATTAAATAGAATAGTAGGAGTGGCCTTTTTTACTCGGCCGCTGAGATAGGGCTTATCATTATCTAGGATGGTCAAAATAAGGTGCCAGCAATGTTGCTACATAAAAAGGCCAAGTTATTGTATAGCACTGGGATATAATAGCTTTTGTGAAGACTGATTAACAGTGATTAAGTTTAAATACTCTAACTATTAAATTGATAAAAGTTATATTTCACTTTCAATTGACCCATTTTATTTAAAGTCAAAATGATTTCCCCAAGTAGAAAACTGTTGAAACAGCTGATATTACAAGTTGAATCGAAACCCCAAATCCCTTACTCAACAAATGCAAATTTTGACCGCAACTGAATAACAGTTCGTCTTGAACTCATGAATTATTATTCAGTTCGAGCTCAAATAAATTTGATTACGGCGTAATGGCAACTTTTACTGACACTTTCTTTTTTTTTCTTTTTTTTAAGTCAAAGCCCTTTTTAATACTTACGGCTACTCTTCTTCCTAGCTGAAAGTCAATTTTTATTCGAGATAATCAAACATAGGCACACATTAATACACACACACATAAATTGTAGTTACTACTTAATCTGTAACACATTCATATTGTATTCGTAAAAAATACACTTATTCAAGAGTGTACAATTTAACTAAAATCCTCTGTAGATACATAGAGTTCTCCCACTCATAAATTATGATACATCCAAACTCTACGATTCCTTATAGAGAAGATCTGTGTCAAAAGAAGTATGTCAAAGCATTGTTTTCAGTGACATGGCTTCGCCTGTTTTGAGGAACGTTTCCGCCGACCCGTTTCTTACACCCTACTGAGCAACGAAACATCCAGAGACTTGCACTCAACTGAAAAATCTTAATTCGTTTGCTGTCTAGTAAGATATCCGGGCTCATATCAGCTGCTGTTTGAGTTTACGAGACGCTTAGTGTTGTGATGACTTTTTCTGCCAACAACAGGAGTAGGAGATAGCTTTTTAGTATTTAACCCCCGACGTATAAAAAATAGGGTGTTTCAGGTTTATCTCTTTAATAAATTGATGAGGGGATCTGACAACCTTCTATATTTTCTATCGATTCGAAATTTGGTACCGTGTAATTTCAATGATATTGAAATAATACGGTAAGGTAACCATGACATTAAATATTACAGCTCAGGGGGTTTTTTAAATTTGTATTTGTATTAATTGAAAAATGCTACTATAATAATAACTGACTTCCTTAACGATAAATTTTTGACATAAAATAATATTAATTGCCATAATATTATAATCAAATAAATATTTTTTACATGCACTAATAAATAATGTAATCATGAGTAATAGTTTCCATAATGTTCTATTTTAAATTGTGGCTGTGTAGTGTAATAATTTAATTGACTCTGTAATATTGATAGACTAATGATAAATGAAATCTAACAAATTGCTATAGATGTAAAAATTTGCATACCAATTTAACGGTAGAATGCACTGGACTTGTAAAATTCTTAAGATCTTTGTAACTGTATTCTAGCAAATAAAGACTTACTTACTCACTTACTTGCATCTCCAGGTAGAGCATCCAAATAAATTTCGTATTCAGCTCAGAGGAATCAACTGATTCCGCTAGTTGGATTGGTACCGCAAACACCTTACCAGGCGAAAGCTAATTTCGCCAGATCTGAATAACCGTTCGAGTCGCACGATAATTTCCCTCGGCGACGAGAAATAAAACGATGTGATGCTGACATTCGTCGACACTCGCAGGGATCGCAGATTTCGGAGTAATAAGAGTTTTATGACTCTGAATGAGTTTGGAAGAGCTTTGAAAAATGAAGTTGTAGCTGGGCTGGAAAACTCTACATTTGTTTTTAATTCTACATTCAAAACGGCTTATGCCACTTGACTTATGCCACTCCAAAGCCGATTGTTCTCCCAATTTTACAATCCATACATTCATTCCACCGTAACCCCAAAATTGTGAATTTTAATCCTCCGTATAAAACGTTTTGGGGTAAAAGTGTTTTTTTTTGGGGTTTAGTGGCATAAGCCTTCAAAACAGTATCTTGTATGATGCGACATCTAGCGATGATGTACTAATTTATTGCGTAAATTGTCAAAACGAAACGGTAACTTGTTCCCTTAGTTAGCGTATAAGTAATACATGACTGTTTAGTATCACCATGACGGTAAATAGTTCATGACACTAGAGAAACATATAGTATAATGTCCACTTGAAGTCCATCCCACAACATGCTAATTTACGTCATAATAAGGACCCTTGGATCGACTAGGTTGTAAAAATTGTACTTGTTACATAAAAACCTGAAATTTTTACCTCGCATTCTCACGTACCTACTCATATAGTTTATTTTCCCCTGCAAGCGTCTGAGATGTGAGTATCAAGATATGAATGTTTAAACGAAGGGGCTGCGCGGCTCCAGCGAAGGTGGAATTAGATTGCCGTGTAACTAACGAGATAAAGATAAAGTGTGTTATTGTTGCGTATTCCAGCACACCGCTACGACAAAGCCACACATAATACTAGAAATTTGAACGTAGGATTTCACCGACCTTCCTTGAATTAGTTTTTCTAAGCTCCAAGCGAATTTTTACTACGATCACTTTTACAATTTAGTTTTACTTACATAAGGATTTTTGTATAATGTTTTGTGCTTACTCGAATAGTTACGGTTTGTTAGCGAAACTATATTATTTTTTTACAGATCATGGTATTGATTCAGGAATAATAATAGAATAAAACCTACATGCTGACATAATTTCATCACATCGGTTTTCATTTTGGTGTAACAAAATAGTACAGGGCTTTCAGACCTAATGAAGTGATGAATATAACTACTGAACGAAGCCTACCGCAACAACGCTCATTCAAATAATGTCTTACGTCTCCCGCGCCCCATAACCTGACCCAACGTAAGCTAGCCCGTCACTGCGGCCGCCACCTCAGCCTATAGGGTTGCTAACGCTCCTGATTTTATAGGCCGTCTGTATTTAAACGTAACACACGTAAAAGAAATTCAGAAGTTTTCAGTAAAATCATTGTATCCTAAAAATTTGCGTAACTTCGTAAAATGTTATCAAACAAAATATGCCAACTTTCTGTATGTTCTGTTATTCT